>PVIY010006097.1:0-89926 GCA_004026745.1 Myrmecophaga tridactyla
AACCCCACCCCGGTGTGCACTTGTTTAAGGAAATCAGGGTGTTCCTGGGTTACAGCCTTCAAATTGGAAAAGGAGGTCCATGGTAAGACGAGCCAGTGGTGGTGGGCCTTGGTAGTGGCGTATTCTTGAGACTAAAACCCCCAAAATGAGATTGCTAGGCCAAAAGATCTGTGACTATTTAATTTTAATGAAATTATCAAATTAATTTCTAGACTATTAGTAGTAATCCAAACTCCCACAAATATGTATCCCTTTTCTTGCATCCTTACCAGAACTGGATACTGTGAAAACACTTTTAAAAGTTTTGTTGCCAAGTGATGACAACAACAAAAAAAGATCTCTTTTTTATTTTAATTTAAATTTCAGACTAGTAATGACACTGACCATTCCTTCGTATGTTTCTGTCAGTTTTCATTTTCTTCCTATAAAATATCTGTTCATCTTCTTTGCCTGTTATCCAATAGTATCATTAGTCTTTTTCTTATCAATTAGTATAATAGAGACAAAGGATCACTGTTTATTGCATGGGTTGCAAAATAGTCTTCCCAGCCTCTTACCTTTGTTTTTGGACTTGGTAATATTTTTTACATTTATTTATTTTCCATTTCGTGTTGTGCATTATGTCCATCTTTTCTTTATGGTTTTTGGTTTTCCTGTATTCTAGTCTTTATAAAGAAATTCCCCCTTAGTATCATATAAGAGAAATATCCTAAAATCTCATCTAATGTGTTTACCAGTTTATTTATAATATTTAAGATTTTCAATGCATATAAAATATATTTATGTATATATGTGAGACAGAGGTATGACTTTTCAGATAGATAATTCAGTCAGCACCATTTATTAAATAAACCATCCTTTACCCATGAATGTCACATTTACTTTAGTTACTGAGTGCTCAAATATATTCAGATCAGTTTCTGGGCTTTCTATTCTATTCTATTTTTCCTATCAATTTGTCTAGTCCTGTGCTAATACAATCTGGGTTATAGTCATTTTACATTTTGTTATTAAATAATTGGTAAGGTTAGCCCTTCTCAACTTTTAAGAAATTGCTCACTTTTAGATATTTAGTCTTCCATCTTAATGCTAAAATAATTTTGCCCATGTCTTAAAAGTCTTCTGGGATTCAGGTCACAATATTGATCTTATTTATTTGGAAGGAATAGACTTTTTTTTATATTGATTCTCCCTCCTATCCAAAACATACTGGTATGTTTCTCAATTTATTTAGATCTTATTTTGATTCCTTCAGAGGGATTTTACAGTTTTACTCATAGATCCTATACCTTCCTTTAAAAATGTATTCCTAAGAATTTTTTAGTTTTGTCACTATTTTAAATTGAATACTTTTTTCCATCTCCTTTTCTAACTGATCATTAGCACATTCCAGATTCTTTATTTCATCATGCACTTCCTTTCCAGCATTGTCAAGTTATCACTGACACTGTTTTTCTTTTTAGAATTGCCATTATTCTTGTTTTAAAAATTTGCAGTAAGTTTGAAAGCTATTTCTGTTTTGTATCCAGTATTACTCATCTGATTTTCCTTGACCAGAAAGGTTAACATGGTGCTTAGTTTTCAGCTGTGAATCCAATAGCTTTTTTACAAACATGTCTGAGAAGGAACACTACCTATGCAGGATTTGAGTTGGACATAGGATTTCTTTACAGTCACACAATGTGGTAGTTAGATTCAGTTGTCAATTTGGCCAGGTGAAGGTGCCTAGTTCTGTTGCTGCGGACATGAGCCAGTGGTACGTGAACCTCATCTGTTGCTTATTACATCCCCAGTCAGCTAGGAGGTGTGCCTGCTGCAATGAATGACGTTTGACTTAATTGGCTGGTGCTTAAATGAGAGAGCTCAACCTAGCACAGCCAAAGCAGCTCAGCATACCTCATCTCAGCACTCGCAGCTCAGCCCAGGCCTTTGGAGAGACAGACAGAAATCACCCCCCGGGAAAGTTGTTGGAACCCAGAGGCCTGGAGAGAAGGCCAGCAGAGATCATCCTGTGCCTTCCCACGTAAGCAAGAACCTCAGATGAAAGATAGCTGCTTTTCCTCTGAAGAACTAATGAAATAAATCCCCTTTTATTAAAAGCCAATCCGTCTCTGGTGTGTTGCATTCCAGCAGCTAGCAAACTATAACACACAATATGGTTTGAAAAGACTTTATTTTCTCCACCATTAGCTCTGATTTTATCTCCTGTTCTTCTCCTTGCTCAATCTATTCCAGCTACACTAACCTCTTGGCTGCTCCTTGAACATAGGAGGTATATCTCTGCATTAGGATCATTGCTCTAGCTTATCTCTTTGGATAGAATGCTCTTCCCTCCTAAACATCCTCTTGGCTAGCTCCCTCCCTTCCTTTAAGCCTTTGATTCATTCTCACTTTTTCAATAAGCCTTACCCTGACCACTCTATGAAATGCTATAACTTATGCACACACATTCCCTATTCTACTTTTTCATTTTCTTACGGCACTTGCTGCTTTAATTATATTTATTATTTGTTGTCTGACTCCCCTGCTAGAATGAAAACTCTATAAGGAAAGGTATCTTTCTGTTTTGTTCACTGTTTTAGTTTCCTCATTGCTAAACAGATTCCATGCAATGGGTTGGCTTAAACAGTGTAAGTTTATTGGCTTACTGTTTTGAGGCTAGGAGATGTCCACATCAAGGTGACAGTAAGGCAGTGCTTTCTTCCCAAAGACTGGCATCTGGGGCTGGCTGCTGGTGGTCCATGGTCTTGGTTTTTCTGTCACATGGCAGTGCCTTTGGCAGCCTCTCCCTTCTCCTCCAGGTTCCCTTGACTTTCAGCTTCTGGCTGCTCCCTTTGTGTTTTTCTCTCTCTGTGTCTGAATTTTATTCTGCTTACAAAGGACCCCAGTAATAGGATTAATATCCATCCTGATGGAGTCTTATTTGAAGTAACCTCATCAAAAGAACCTACTTACAATGGATTCCCACCCATGGGAATGGATTAAGTATAAGTATGTATTTTTCCAGGGTACGTAGCTGCAAATCACCACATTCACTGATATAGTCCAAAGTATTTAGATCTGTGCATGGCACTAAGAAGGCACTCAAATATCTGTGGTTGAATGAGTGGTAACTGGCTTAATATGAAACCCTGCTGGTTTGGCAATGAAATATAATTCTGTTTGCATCATTCTTATCTGGGACAAAATGGAATCAGGAACTGGGCCAGAACAAAGCTTGTAGAGGGGGTCTACATTGATGGACCCAGATAACAGGGTATAGGCAAGGTAGAAGCAGGTGCAAGGACCTAGCAGCTTCCACCAACTTTGGAGCAGTGTCTCAGCTGAGAGAACACTTGCCAATGTTAGTTTTAGTTTGGAGAGTTCTACCTGGTCCAGATGTGAAGAAACTAAAAGGAGTCAAGGGTCATTCATGGATATAATTAAAGTAAGCTTTTGCTAATGAGAAAATAAGTATCTTGACATTTTTGTGGAACATATTTGTGAATCCAGAAATTATAGTGGTGTCTGTGTGCATATGTGTAGAGTGCTGTTTTTTGCTCCCCACGTTTTCCCAACTGACTTCAGTTTATAGAGATCAGAGAGAGACAATACACAGACCAAAGAAGATTTCAAAAGATGCAGAGCAGAGATGAGTTCCAGAGAGTCTCTGTTCAGGCTCATCTGCCCAATCTTTCATGAAATTTCTCTTCCTGAAGAAATCCAGCCTACTACACTAACATCTACAGATATGAATATCTTCTGGTATAGCTCAATGTTTTCAGAGTATGGTCTGTGATCACCTGAGTCAGAATACTTGGGTGTCTCTTAAAAATGTAGATTCCTGCATACTCCCTAAACCTATTAAATCATGTGATGGGGCCCAGGAATATGCATACTTTACAAGTTCCTTGGACCATTCTGGCACATACTAAAGTTTGAGAACTACTGCTATAGATGAGTGGACTTGCTTTGCTCTATAGCTTGCTTATGCTAGTTCATCCTTTATTTTGTGTTCATCCTTTTTATTTTACTTTTTAAAATTATTAAAAAAACTTTATTCTGAAAATCTTCCATGTTTGGGATTGACTGGGAAGTTATAGATGAAATTTATTTGCTTCAACGATTCTCACGACCCTTTTATTCTGCTTTATCTACTTTTAGGTGGGGGATAGAAAGTGCCAATCCATGTCCTGATGAGGCATGTCAGTTGCCCCTTTCTCCCAGTTAGGCCTTCTTGAACTTGTTAAACTGCTTTGCCCCAAACTCCAGACCAATAATTCCTTTGATTTTAACAATTGCCTCCTGGAGGAAGCAAACAGTTTCATACTTAAAATAGGAACTTGGCAGAATTGGAGGCTGAAATATCCTCTTCAAATATAAATTAGTCTACGATCAATTCTCCCTAGGCAGACCCTCACCTGTAATAACATCCATTATTTAGAATAAGGCATTCATGAACTGTGGTCCTCTGTGGCTGTGATTCCCTCACAGGCCAATCCCTGGGCTGAGCAGTAAATAAATATAAGGTCGCCTCTAAGGAAGTTTCCCAAAAGGTTATAATTCTAATCAGATTGATTTTAGCAAATAATCAGATGATCTTAAGACTCTCCAGGATATTTCTTAGAGGGAAAACTTAATAGGGAATATTTAGCTAATCAAATTCCTATCATTCCAGCTTCCCTCTAAAATAAAATGAATCAGTTTTCATCAAAGGGGACTTAGTGTGCTTGCTTTGCCCAGTTCACTTCTCATCCTTAAGGTTGAAGAGAATTCATTCAGCAGATACTGGGACAGTTCCAAAGGATCCTTTCTTTGATGTTGGATTACCTCACTTTCCAAATGATACCCCAACTACCCTTGACAAGTAAGTATAATTCCGAAACCCTTTAAGAGAACAGGAAGCGTTCAATATACCATGTCTCTTCAGAACCTAATTGATTTTAGAAAGAAGAGATCTCTTTATTATCACCTGAGAAGGATATGCTGAAATGTTTGTCATTTTGGAATTCCTATCTTTTCTGTATTGTTAAGTGTTAGCTTTCAGTTCTCAAAATGATATTGTGAAAATGGCCACTTTTCTAATTTTCCCAACTTTGGGACGAAAATATTTTGTAAATTATTAAATTTAGGAGACCTTCATAACACCATTTGCTATCGAGAGGAATTTGGTAAGGAAGGTCTATCTTATATGGCCACGTGGGTGAAGGGAAGCATTAATTGACAAATGAAGCCATCCTCACGAGGCAGTTTCACCAAATGCTGATGCTGTATATTTGTAATGCCTTTTCTTCTCTTCCGTTCTACACACAACCTAGGGAAAATCGTGTGTCCAGAAGAAAATATAAGGAGGTAGGAACATGGCTTTGGACTCAAACTGACCTTGGCTGGAATCCTGCTTCTGCCACTTACAAGCTAAGTAACTTTGGGTTAGTTTCCTTAATCTTTTCAATCTCAGTTTCCTTAACTATAAAATAGGATTAGTAATAGCCATCCCACTGAGTGAGTGTGAGGAATAAATGAGATAGCATATTATACATTACTTTAGCATGGTGTCTGTTGCACAGTTCAGTTCTCATGAAGATTACCCAATCTCATCATGGTGACCTTAACTGCGGGTCTGTGTGCCAAGTTTCCTTTCAGCTCACAGCAGAAACTGGTGAGAACACTCTACTCACCAAGTACAAAATCACTGTTTGGACCAGCGTGGGGGCCAGTATGAAAACTAAAAGGATTTTGTAGTTAAAGAGAGTTGAAATGCAATCCTAGCTCCTCTGAATTCCCCAGGGGCACCTCAAGGTAGAGTTGTCACAGAGAGTTTGTGAATAGACCCGTTGTATAAAAGCCAAACACACTGCATGCTTTAAAGAAAGAGTTGTTTTCACAAGGGCAATTACCAGAGACTGATGTAGTCAAGACTGAGAGCCGGGCAGTCTCGTCAGGAAAGTGTGCCCACCGCAGAGCCACTTGGCCGAGGGTGGAGAGTGTAATGTCACATCAGATTTCTGTGCCATAGAAGGAGGCCAACAGGGTGAAAAGTCATCAGTACAAACTAATGCCAGTGGATGCTTAAGAACGCCAGGCCCCAGGAAAGATGAAAAAATCACATATGCTGTGGGACAGCTGGTTTCTTCAGTGGCTGAGGTCATTGCCAGATTCAATCATCTTCCATAATAGTATATTACCTCTATTAATTTGCAGATTCCATGGTGAGATAATATGAAAAGTACTAGATGCTATGAAAACAGTCACTACCCATAACCAGAAATTATGTATATTGTAATTAATTTGCTCTAACCAAAACTGCAAGCCCTAACACGTCAGTATTGTTCTTCATGGCATTAGATGCTTGAGCCGTTTTATTTTGCTGGGTTTTTTCTTTTATTGCTTTCTTTACTGTCTTTGGCTGTGGCCCAATAATATTTGGAGAGAAGCCATGCCTTGCCCACCAACCATTCCCGTCCTGCTCCATTTAGCTCATTAAACCAGCCTGTTGAGCAGTAAGAATAGAAATGTTGCAACTTAACTCACCTTCAGTGAACCTTTCCTTAATTGGGCAGCAATTTGCATATTTCCAGTCCCAACAAAAGAGGAATGCAATTTTAGCTCTCCAGGAGAAGACTGTAGTTCATTTATTTGAGCTCTGAATTCTTAGTTACATGTCATAACACCAAAAGAACTGGTTTACCTGGCTATACAGACTTCCTCTTTCTTGCTTCTTCAGCAAGCAGTGATTTAAAATATCAGCTCAAATACAGAAACAGTGTTGATGCTTAAAGGTTACCACACCTCACCCCAAGGCCATTCAGATCTGTGCCTGAACCAACAGTCAAAAATAACTATTTGTGGACTGTGGACACACACACATACACAAATTGTGTGGTTTTTATTGCGCAAATGTTTTTTACTTGAAGGAATGGTAAACTGAAGCAAGACATTATTGGTAAGGCACTCCAAATAATTTGTTACACAAACAAATTTAAAATGGAGAGCTTTTGTTCATTGTCATAATCCCACATAGTAGGTGGGCTCTAAATATTTGAATTGCATTTGCTGATTGAAAAGTGACAAAATGCACAGACTTCAGGAACAGTGGCTCCCAAACATCCAATGCTGATTGATGCAGGGTCTAATTTTCATTGGTGAGGGGGAAAAAAATGAGAAAGTTCTGGACACTGTAATGAGATTTTTCATGTATTTAATATTGTTCCATTTAAAGGGATGACCTTTATTGTAAGATTCTGGACTTCCCTATGTCCATACTTCTTTTTGTTTGATTGTACTGGTTCATAAAATCTAAATTCTGGGAACCACGGCTGGTCTGTCTAGAAATACAAGAGTCTGTCAGCTAAGAATTGGCTGTGCTCACTGCACTTCAATTGTGCAGGCCACAGAAAAGCTGTCGGCTCTCATTAGTAACCTGTCTGATTGGGGTAAAAATAGTCCCAGATGCTGTCCAGTCTCCTACCCTTCTCCTGGGCTCAGTCAGTCCAGTTCCTCCCCAAATCTTGACCATTGCTAGGAGTCTCCATTTTAAAATATGGGAAATCCTGGGTCAAACCCAGGAAGAGTGAGTGAGTGCTAGATGAACCATGCTGAGCCTTGTAAGGGAGAATGACCCCTGAAGAATGAAAATGGAGGGAAATGAATATTCTTACTGCTTTTAAAAACAACAGTGATGGGCGATGCAATGGTGGCTCAACGGCAGAATTCTCACCTGCTATGCCAGAGACCTGGGTTCGATTCCTGGTGCCTGCCCATGTGAAAAAAAAACAGTGATCAACCACATAGGAAATACATGAGCAGGAGGCAGCACCATTTCAATTCAGCCGGCCTATTTCACGCTAGTGAAGAAAATGCTTTGGCAAAGAATCGTCTTAACCAAGAAGTGAAACACAGAATCCCCATCTTAGCTAAGCCTGCCTGTTAAAACCTAGGTAGAAGTGCTGTGGGAGGAAATCTCTCTTGTTCGTACCTTGCATTTTATGATTATTGTTACACATTTGCCCTCTTAGCACTAAACCCTGAAATGAGTACACCTAACCAAGCACCTCCTGGGTTGAACTGGATGGTAATGTCATTCTCCAAAGAAAGGAAGAGCCTGAGAATCCTCTGAGTCGGGGAACCTGGTAGAGACTGTGGCTGGGACTCCAGTGCCTGTGGATTTCAGATCCTTTGAAATGTTCACTGCTGCAGCTAGTTTTTCATCACTGAGGGAGGAAAGAAAAACTGCAAAGCCCTCTCTTTGTAGAAGACATTTTCAGATTCAGATTCTAGATAACTCCATGTTATTTTACACCGAAGACAAGATACAATAAAACTGTCACTTTGATCAGGTTCTAGGACAAAGTTAATATAACTTTAGAATCCTACATACCCTGTGTCAATAGCTGCTCCTTATACCCCATACCCAGTTATCCTCTCTGGTCGAGGGAAAAATTTCACAGTAATTCTTTTGGCTAAAAGTGAATAGATTCTAAGCATTAGGTGGTAGCAATGTAACTGTGTTAATTTCCTGATTTTGATGGTTGTGTTGTGGTTATGTAAGAGAATACCCATATTTGTAGGAATTACACTCTAAAGTATTTGTGGGTAATGGGGCAGCATTCTGACAACGTAAGGCCAATGGTTCAGAGGGGAAAGTTATTTGTATTGTTCTTTCCAAAAACAAAACAAAAGAAAAAAACCATTAAACATGTAATGCTGAATATGGACTAAAGAGCACCATAACTGATTAACAATATCTGTTGTGGATACAAGGGGTTAGTACCCATGAAGTATATTTTCTGACCTAGCCTATGGGCATGGTGAAAACAATTAATACAAGGTAGACCCTGTTGGTTGCCAACCCAACTACCATTTCCTCCTCCCCCAATTTTATTGAGATACGATTATCTGGCTCCTTCCTACCTCCAGGAAGTGAATTTGTATCAGTCTAAGTCAGTCATGGTTTAGACATGGTCATGTGACATAATTCTGCCTAATGATCCATTATGTGTGAAAGGAGGTCTTCTAGAAGCTTTGGGGAAAGAGTTTCCTTACTAATAACAAGAGACCCCCAGAATGAAATGGCTCCTCCTATGATGTGGTCATGTCTGTACAATGCACAATACATTTTCCTAATAGTTTAAATATATATATTAATACCTTTGACTTAGAACCATAGTTATAGATCTGGAAGTGGCCTCACTAGTCAAGACTAGAATGTAATGTTCCAATCCCCTTTTTACTTATAGGGAACAGCTTGGACAAGTGAAGTGCCTGCCCAAGGTCAAAAGTGATTGACAATCTTCTAGAATTCAAATCTCTGGATTCCTTTCTGAGCCCACTGTGCTGTTTTCTAAAAAAAGAATATAGTTTTTTTTTTAATGTCAAGATATTTTCGTTGAGGGAATGGGGCAGGGATAGATGGCAGGAGTGTCTAATTTCCCAACAGTGAGATTTTCATACAGTGAGAGATTCATCTGCTCATTTTGACACGACGTCTGCCCAGGGAAACTGAGCCACAACAGAGATGACCCCCTGCCCAGATTCACAGAACTGCTCTAGACCTTTCACAGGAAGCATCTGCTTCTTAACCTAATTTAAGTAAATACATAATGATATTTCCCCCTTATGCATCCACAGGTATTCAGAGAGGCAGATTTGGGTATTATTTCATATGGGAAATTTTATATAAAGCAGTACATTTTCATCTCTTAGGAATGACTTTGGGGAATAAAAGTATGTAAGCATTTACCTTTCTCTCTTTACGATTTGCACTTCAAGAAGCCAAACTGAAAAAGCAGCAAAACAACAGCAACAAAACATTATGTAGGGTGGGCTGCTGTGGCTCAGCAGGCAGAGTTCTTGCCTGCCATGCCAGAGACCCGGGTTCGTTTCCGGGTGCCTGCCTGCCGGTGCAAAAAAAAAAAAAAGATCTAAAGTGAAAACAGCTGTAGCAATTATCCATTGTATGGCTTTGACAGTGTGCTTCTTGGTTTCGCTTTGAATAACATTGTCACTTTAACCACCTTAGTAATGGTCTTGTCTTGAAATTTGTAGCTTTCCAGTAGATTTTAGTATCTTCATAAAAGCAGTGCTGTGTTTTTGCAAAGATCAGGGCATTCTCTGGACATTTTGCTTTTTCATATACAAAGAATAAACTAGAAAGAACTTTTACATTACTATTCACCATAAGAAAATATGCCATTATCTTTTTGCTAAGTGCATTGCTGATTAATCACTATAGATTAAGATAATCCTAAACGGAAAGACAATAACTTTTCAAAAATTAAAAGAAATTGTATCCATATGGCGTTGTTGTTTTAATAGCCGATTTTGCAAATAAAAGGGCAATTTTAATAGTTTACCTCTTCAAACAAATGAAGGATTTATAGAATATTTTCCTCCATGAAAACAGCACCACCATCTGGAATCCTACGGTTTCTGCAACGCAATAATTAAATTATGAGGCTTTCATTTTGTTTTGTTTTAGCTTGCTGAAAAGGAATTTGTCTCTTCCTGAGAGGTTTTACAGAGTAAATGTAATGCAGATATAGCATTTTGTTATCAAGTTAAAAATGGCTATATTTCTCTTCCAGCCCAAGAGATTCATATAGTTTTGTGTCCTAAGAAATCACTAATTTTAAGGGTATCAGACTTTCACATGATTTCTTTTATAGGTCAAGTTATTATAAAGTAAGCATTTCAACAGAGATTAACGTATAAACCCTTCCTGACTATGCATTTTTGCCTGCAATAAAAAAATAATTTTTTCTTAATCTGATATTAAATAAGTTGGATGGTCTGATTTCTTAGTAGTGATTAATCAGGATACACAATGAAAAAAATTAGTACCAGTCCTCCAAAAATTGAGAAATTTGTAAAAGAATTTTAAGCATCATACAAATATACTGAATTATTATCATTACTATATAAATCCAAGGAACCCCCTAACTAGTATGCACATATATAGGTATATATACATGTGGATCAAGTCGAGTTCTATATAATAGTTTTACTCAACGGTAGATAAAATGATGCAAACTTTAAGTTCCACATAAATGAAAACACTGTATAATGTTTGTTAAAATTGCTGCTAGTCTCCTGAATGGAACAAAGCAATTTATTAAAGAGTCAAACATTACATCCAACACACTAAACAATCATTTTCCTGTATTGTTGTATTAGTGTGTTTAATGAATGACTTTATCGCCATTGTTTTTCATAAATCAGCCTTAAAACTGAACACTCCAGTGTTCCATTCACTTGCCAGAATCAGTCTCATTCTGCACTGCCCATGTGCATCCTCTAATGTGGAGCCAAGAACAGTTGTGTTTCCTGGAAAACAAAGGCAAAGATTCTCCAGCTATGTCAAATGAGCACTCAGGGTAAAACATGCTTCAGTCTTTTTGTGTCTATTTCTGATGTCACTCTTGCATTTCAATTCTCCAATCTGGATTATGTTAACAAACAGCTGCTGTGAAAACCTTTTCTCCTTGACCACTGTTTTCTAATGCTACCTAATCTAGTGGCTAACACCTATTGTGTATTTAAAGTGTGCCAGACACTGCATTAACTGTTTCCCACATATTCATCCATTCTTATTGCAATCCTACAAAGTAGGCACTATTCCATCTCTCAGTTTTATAGATGAGGAAGCCAAGGCCCAGAGAAGTTAAATTTGCCTTAGGTCACACAGCAAATAAGAAGTATGTCATGGATTCCAACATTGGAAGTCTGGTTCTTGTGCCCTAATTTTACCCACTGTAATGCTGTTTCTCAACTAGCATATGATGGCAGGGTCATCTATGGTCTTCGGCTATCACTTTACATTTTATTGTTTTAAGCCAAGCTTATCTTTTTTTTCAAATCTTCAGAATAAATATCAAATCAATTTATAAGCCTTTATTCCCATATTTATAGGTATCTGTTTTGTCTAAACCTGTTTAAATTGCTTTCCGTTCAAAAGTCATTCATTATTCAATAACTATTTATTGAAAGTCAATTATGTAATTTCTAAAGTACTATTTAACTTTAGACATCTATGGCTCAATTTGACATTATCTATCAAAACTTACAGTACAATATGCTTTGAAGCAATTCCACTGCCACAGTTTTATTTTACATACATTCTGCCATATGTCCTTAAGGACAAATATGCAAGGATATTTATTTCATCATTGTTTATAAAGCAATAGGCTAGAAACAAATTACATGCCCACCCATAGGAGACTCGTTAAATCTCCTTAAATCAATATGGCACATCCTTTAAAATGGAATACTATGCAGTCATAAAAATAGAATAAGTTAGAGCTACATGTACTACTATGGAATCAGGTTCAAAATATATAAATTTAAAAAGCAAGATATACAAGAGATACTTAGAATATTCCTATTTGGGTGAAACAAAAAGTATGCACACACATACACACACACACAAATTTCTAGTAAATGCCTCTGCAGAAGGGTCCTAGAAATCTGGATTAGTAGACAAACATATTTCAGTATATATTCTTTAGTCCAATAAGAATGCTTACTATTGTATTTTCAGTTAAAACATAAACTAACAATAGAGAAAATAAGAGTCTGTGTTTCAATGAGCAAATCACTGGGTTTGCAACAAAAATATTTAATTCCCTGTTACTGCCATCAAGGAAATTGGCATCTGACATGGATCGTAAGCCATGTGCACACGTGACATTCCTACTAAGCAGGACAGTAAGTGCCAGGAATGCCCAGGTGTCAAGTCTAAGGAGGGAAAGCATATCTTACTAGGGTAAGGAGAGAAGGTGTAGGGAGAAAACAGCATTAAATGTGGACCTTGAGGTGTCTTACCAAGGTGCAGTAGAGCATAGGGTTTAGGAGAAGGAATTCTGGAGCTGGATTCCCTGGATTCCAGTCTGGCTCTAGCAATGATTAGCTCCATCACTTCAAGCAAGTTTCTTAGCTTCCCTATCCTCAGTTTCCTCATTAATAATTTGAGGATAATATAAGGATGTACTGTATAATGTGGTGGTAAGGCTTAAATGAGTTCATACACATAAAGTACTCGGAACAGTGCCTGGCACATAAATCACTGTATAAATGTTTGCTATTATAATTCAGTTGAACAGGGAAATGGTAAGTTATTTTTAAACTGGAGTTATGATAACCAACTAAAACTGGGAGAAAAATTAAATTAGAACCTGATGATTGAACAATGATATAGCTTTCACAATGAGACTCTATGAATGTGAAAGAAAACCTTGTGTCTGATGCTCCTTTTAGCTACTGTATCAACAGAAGAGTAGAACATATGGAATAAAAATAAGTAATGGGGGAACAAATGTTAAAATAAATTCAGTTTGAAATGCTAGTGGTAAATGAAAGCGAGGGGTAGGGAGTATGGTATGTATAATCTTTTTTTTTCTCTATTATCATTTTATTTCTTTTTCTGTTGTCTTTTTATTTCTTTTTCTAAATCGATGCAAATGTTGTAAGAAATGATGAATAAGCAACTATGTGATGATATTAAGAATTACTGATTGTATATGTAGAATGGAATGATATCTTAATTTTTGTTTGTTAATTTTTTTATTAATAAAAAAAGTTTAAAAGAAATAAAAAATAGAAAAAAGAATCACCCTCAACAAGGAGTGAACCCTAACGTAAACTGGATTTTAGTCACTAATTGAATTATAATATGGGTTCATCCATTGCGACAAATGTACCACACCGATGCAAAATGTTCGTGATTGGGAAAACTGTGTGTGTGGCGGGGGTGGGGGGGCGGGCGTGGTGGTATAGAACTCTGCCCTTACTGCACGATTTTCTTGGTAACCCTAAGAAATTTAACAACCTAAATTTTGTTGTTGCTAAGTTTTTTTTAAGAAAACAAACAATACACTTAGAACCACCAACAATGGATATCTTTAACCATAGGCATATTTAAATAAAGTATCCATATAATCATTGTAAAAAAACATTAGAACCTTACTTCATACGTTATCCAAAACGGATTGTTAAGTGGATCAAAGATTTAAGTATTAAAAAATAAAATGATAAAGGTATAAAAGAAAACATAGATGAATTAATTTTATTCTTAAGATTAAAGAATGAAATTATTCTTAAGGTTGAAGAATTTCCTTATATGGCCCCAAAAGCCAAAACCATAAAAAGATAATAGATTGAGCCCATAAAAATGGAAAACTTCTTTAAGATAAAAAACCACCATAATCAAAGTTCAGAGAAAAAATGATGAGGAAATATTTGGCCACATTAGTATCAGAGAAATGCAAATTAACAAGAATGGCAGTACTCTTTGTTGCAGTAACAGGTACCTGTTTACAATGTTGAGGGGAGAAGAAATTAGAAAATGTTTTCTGGAGAGGAATTTGGTTTTATAGTTCTAAAACCTTAAAAGATATGCATCTTTTGGCCTATGTTCATTCCACTATTAGGAATACATCCTGGGGAAATAATCAGACAAGTGTAGAATCCAAGATAAATTTTTATACTAGTGAAAAATTAGAAGCAACATTTAAGTCCACCAATAGGAAATTGGTCTTATAACTTATGATACATCCAGACAAGGAATACCACTAATTATGACAATGCAGATCAATATTTATTAACACGGCAAGATGCCCAGATTTATTTCAAGTGAAAAAGCAAAGTCAGGTTGCAAAAGAGTCTGATTAACAGGATTCCATTGTGGTAAAAATATTTGTGGGTATGGGCACTGAAAAAAAACCTGAAAGAATGTATGTTGGTAGAATGTTATTCTATTAATAATCAGATAATAAGGCTGCAGGTGATTTTCACTTTCTTCTTTATAGATTTCTGAATTGTATGCATTTTTTACAATGATTAAGTATTACTTTTATATCAAATTTTAAAAAATCATAAAATTCTACTTCCTTTGGGAAAATAAAAAAAGAACTAGATCTTAAGAGGTGCGTATAACATACCCCCTCTCTCAACCTGCCATTTCGGTCTGTCGCTGATGCTTGTAGGTATTTGCTGGCAGATGGAAGAATGCCGTACTAGGGAAAAATCTATTTTTATTATGAATGTAAATATTGACAATGAGGACTAATTTAAATATAACTCTTCCAGGGATTTTTTTGTTTCCATTAAGACTCAGCAGAAGAGAGTTTATAATTTCCTTAATCATCAGGGTTTTTACAGGCTGCTGACTAGAACAATGCTATTTTTGAACAGCACCAAAAATAGGCTCATGGTCTACACCATGCAAGGTAAGTCTCTCCTTCAAAGACTTAGCCTCGTTACTCAGCAAACACTTATTAAGTGTACAAGAAACATAGTCTTAACCCTTAATGGGTTTACTTTCTAGCAAAGGGCGGGCGGACCAGTAAACCACTACAAGTAAACTCTGGTAGGTGCTAAGTTAAAAGTAACGGGGCGGACCATGGTTGGCTCAATGGCAGAATTCTCACCTGTCATGCCTGAGATTTGGGCTGGATTCTAGGCACCTGCCCATGCAAATAAAAAAGTAACGGATCATAGGAGTACGAAGAAAGTCTACCTGGGAAGCAGGTAAGCTTCAAAATAGAGTAACCCTTGAGCTGGGCCTGCAGAGATAAAATATTCTTATTCAGTGTTTTTTTTTTCGTTTGCAAAAGAAAAAAGTTTTTTTTTTTCTTTTGGTCTCCCACGTGAAAGGCGGGCCTTCTAACCACTGAACTACCTGTATTTGTATTTTGATGGCGAATATGCATCGCATCCCAAAGCATGACGAAAGAAAGTCAGGGGAAACTACACAATGGGAAAGTGCTTGAAGAAAATACTTTTTTTTTTTTTTTACATCAAGGTGGCCTGACTTCATTGTGACAAACTAAGCAATCCTGAGCACCCCCTATCTCCCCTGTCTCTGCTTCTACTGCCTTCAGTTAATTGAGTTAACAGCCTGGTGTTTATACTTCCACACTTCCTTCATAAAGCCCATCTTTTACTACAAGAGTTTTATTTGCTTGGTTTACTTTGGCAAATAAGAAATCCTGCAATGCACAGCATTCTGCAATTTTCTTCTTCTTTTTTATTTACTTAACAATCTACACAAGGATATCCCTTTTGGTCCATGAATATAGATCTGACACATCTTTTTAAATACTGCATAATGTATTATTCCATGGGATGTGTTCCCCTGTTGTTGCATATTCAGCTTGTTTTCATTTCTTTCCTCCTTTCCCCAACCCCCCTATAAAAAAACGCCATAATGACAGCCTTTTTGTTTGTATTCTAATTTGTGTGCTTTTTTTTTTTTAACTGAATCGATTTCTAGATGTGTTAGCAGAGTCAAAGACCATGTAGGTTTTAAATTTTAATATTACCAGCTCTCTTGCAAAAATTTCTAGTAATTCACACTCACCAACAATGCCTGAGGGCCCATGTTTCTTATTACCCAGAGGTAATATCTGCCTCTCTCTTTAGACTGTGAATTCCTTAAAAGCTTCTCTAGCATTAAATGCCATCACTTTTTAAAGGTTTTGCCAATCTGGTGAGTGAAAAGTGATACAATTTATTTTAAATGTCCCTAGCTTCTTGGAACATTAAATAACGTTTCGTATGTTTATATTTATCGGCCAGAGTTCCTGTGAATTTTCTGCTCATATCCTTTGCTCTTTTTCCTGTTAGATTTTTTTTCTTTCTTATTTTGTAGAAGCTCTCATATGTAATACAAATATTTTTCCTGCTCTTGATTTTTTTGTTTCATTTTCATATAGTCAAACCTTCCTTTCTTTTGACATCTGAGTTCCATTTGAGTATTTAAGATTTTAGCCTTTCAATCTGTCTAGAATTTTTATATGATATGAGGAAGAGGACTAATTTTGATTTTATTCTAAAGGAAGAGCACATTATTCTCCCACCATTTATTAAACATCCCACCCTTTATAATTAGAGCCACTTTTATCATGAATCTCTTTCTGAATTCTCTGTTCTGTTCCAGTGGTCTCTTTATCTATTCGTATGTCAATATCATACTTCTGTGGCTTTTGTGACTATTTTAATATGTTAAACAGGAAAACATTGTAACTAAGGATATGAGTTTTTAAAATCAAAGGTCTGGATTTAGCTCACTAACTTTGGGACCTTCGGCCAGTTACTACAATGCTCTCATCTATACAAAGGGGTAATAACACTGCTTGCATCATGGGACTGTTGTGAGGAGATATATGTCTAATGCACGTAGAGTGTTGAGAACATAGCCTGGCCTGGGGTGAGTACCCACTCAGTGTTAGCTCTGACTGTTAGAACAGCTGCTAAGGCTCGCCACCATTTGCTATTCTTCTTATGCGTGATTTCTTATTTCCTTTCTAGTCTTTATTCTTCCAAATGAACTTAAAAGAATTCTGTCCAGTTCCCCCACAAAATTCTTGGAATTCCTCTTCATATATGCATAGAATATGTATCTGGAAGAGATTACGACAGACTTGTAACCGTGGTTGCTCTCTGGGGGAGAATGTGCTGGAATAGGAGGGGCAGGCTTACTTCATACAACTGAATTTTTTCAACATGTTCATATATTACTTCAAAAAAAAAACCTTTTCCGAGTTTTTGATTTTTTACAATTCCTTAGAATTCCGATTTGAATCGCATTAACTTCACATATGTTATGTCCTTAAATAAGAATGCTATAAAGCATTTGAAGTGAGGCTAGCATGGCTGAGGAAGAAAAAGCTTAACAAGAAAGGAACATCTGGCTAGCCCTTGAAGCATTAATGGGTGTTTTTCTGATGGAGCAGAGTTTGAGAATGAGAAGACAAGAGCTAGATGCCAGCCCTGCACGTGAGCACAGAGCGTGAGCTGGGGCTGGTGCGGACCTGGGGTAGGGCAAGCCTTGACCATAAATGGAAGCCAAGGCCAAGTCCTGGCATGAGAGGCAGGGTGGGATAGGAGGGAAATGTGCTTTTTTCCCCCTTCCCCAGGGAATTTCAGGTTGGGGAAAAGATGGAACAAAGGAAAAGGGAGAGATGGGTAAATTGTTAATCCTGAAATCAGACTTTTAAGACAGGGCTAAACATTAATTTCTGTGAAAACAAGGACCATGCCTCTATAGTCCCAGCTGGTACACTCATTAGACAGCCCCAGTTCCAAGCCAGCTCTGAGAGTCTGAGATTCTAAATCATGAAACAAAGGCAGACGTTTCCACTGGCTAGCAATCTAGGGCTAGATCACCACCCACTGTGGGCTCATAAGGCAGCATGCACTGACCAAATGATAGAAAAATTAATGAAACACACCCAAGAAGGTTATAATTTAGTAGGAGAGAGGAAAATAAATAAATAGAGACGAATAAGATTCAAGGCAGACAGTAGCAACCACCACCAAAGAGAAACAAGCAAAACATTACTGTCTGATGGCTGGTGGGCAAGGCTCCATGCTAATGCTGACCAGCCTGGGAGGCAAGAGCATTGCAGTGGGAAGTCTGCTGGGACTTGCCTGGCCACCCTTTCTGTGGCTTTGCCTGCTCAATTTGCAAACAACACTGACTGTGTGGAGCTGAGGTTACTCCCAGAGCTGCAGTTGCTTTCAATATAGACAGTTTCCAATCCACAAACACTTGAAATTCACTCATGAGTTGAAGGTTGGTTACTCAGAACCCACACATGATTCCTTATTGGTGATGAGGAATCAGCCAATTTAAGCCATCGTGTAATAGACTATAAGACTATTTTGACATCATTTAACTCCACATATTTAATATAATACAAAATGCAATTCAAAAACAAGCACACATAATTTCAGAGCATAAGAGATTACCCAAAAGTGGCCCCTTAAGGGATTCCTCCAGTGATCTATCGGTAGGTAAAAACGGTTCCAAAACACAGTGACTCAAGACGACATTTTGTTATATCTTGTTATTTTGTGGGTCAGAGATTTGGACAGATTCCCTTCACTTATAGAAGATATGCTTGGGAACTTTTCATTGAAAATGAGCTAAAAGTGATATTGTAGTAGTTAGGTTCAAGTGTCAACTTCGCCAGGTATGGTGCCCAGTTGTTAAGTTGCTGTGGACTTAAAGCATCAGCATGTGAATTCATATATGACTAATTACTTCTGCAGACAGCTAAGGAGAGTGGCTTCCACAGTGAGTGAGACTTAAGAGGAAGAGTCAGATGAAGAGGAGCAGCTCAGACCCTGATGTTTGGAGATGAAGAAAAGACATTCCCCAGGGAAAGTGGCTGGAACCCAGAAGTCAGGAGAGAAAGCCAACAGCCATTACCATGTGCCTTCCCATGTGACAGAGAAACCAAGACAATAGGTATCTTCCCCCCCCATCAGTAAATTTGTAACTAAATAAATCCCCTTATTAAAAATCAGTCCATCTTTGGTGTAGTGCTTCCTGGTAGCCTTAGCAAACTAAAACACATTTTGGTACCAGAGGAGTGGGGAGCTGCTACATTTGCAATACTGAATATATTGAAACGACTTTATAAATGGATAAGGGGAGGATTCTGGAAGAATTTTGAGGAGATTGATAGAGAAAGCCTAGACTGCTTTCAAGAGACTGTTGGTAGAAATATTGACTCTGAAGACACTTCCATTGCATAGTGGAAGAAGGAGAGTGACCCTTGTTTTGAAGTGGCAGAAAATTTGGAAAAATTGAATCCTGGTGCTGGATGGAAGGTAGAAATTGAATGTGATGATCTGGGATCTTGTCTGAGGAAATTTCCAAGCTAAATGTGGAGGATGCAGCCTGGTTTCTTCTTTAAGCTTAAATGTGTAAAATGTGACAAGAAAGGGATACGCTGAGAACTGAACTTGTGGGGACAAAGAAACCAGAAATTGATGCTCTGGAAAATTCTGGGCTTCCAGAAAGTGAGACTCCAGAGAATAGTGCCCCACATGAGAATTTAACTTAACCTGGAACCAATCAGCCATTACAGGACAAGTGAGGATTGGAGATGAGGTTATTCAGAAAGGGCTTTTGGAAGGTCCTATTATCTGATGGCTCTGATCCCTGTGTGCTGCATGCAAAGTCAACAAATTTTTACAAGACCTTTATTAATGGAACCACTGCCAGTTTGGACAAAAAGGGATAGAAACGGGACAGATGGAAGGAAGAATGGCCTCAGAGGCAGAACCATGGAAGCTAAGGTTTGAAACCAAGAAACCTTAGGCCAGGACAGCGGATCCATCTGTGCATATGGAGGGGGTGAGTTTGCCCCAGAGGCAGTGGGGTGGGCCTTCTACCTTGAAGTTTAGGAATAGTTCTTGTGCCCCAGCCCTGGAGAGGGTGGAGCTTATTCCCTGGAGATTCAGGCAGCCTGGCTGCCAAGTCATTGTTTGAAGGGATTGAGTATGTGCCCTGGAGATGGCAGAGAATCTGAGTGCCACCCAGATGCTTGAGGAGGATGGAACTGAGAAAAAGGTGGTTTCCCCAATGTTCCCCAATGTTGCAACCCTCACCCCAGTATTTGGAAAGAACAGGCCACTGCATAGGCCCTTGATATGGTGGGACTGCTGCTTTCTGAAGCCCCAAGAGAATGACTCTGAAATTTAATGGAGTTTGCCCTGTAGGTTTTCAGAATTGTTTAGATCTGGTGGCCCTTTTTTTCCTTCCAATTTCTCCCTATGGCAATGGCATGTTTATCCTATGACTTTTCCTTCTTTTTATATTGGAAGCAGATAACTTGCTCTAAGTTCATTGGTCCACGGCCAGAGGAGAATTTTGCTTTGGGACAGACCATACCTGTAACTGACTTTGATGAGATTTTGTACAATTTTTGAGTTGGTATTGTATTTGTATTGTTACTGAAATGATTTAAGGCTTTTGTGATATTGTGATGAAATAAATGTATTTTGTATATGGAAAGATTTAGTGATTAGTACACAGGACAGATGAGCATTGTTAGAGATTGTGAAAAAATATGCCTGATATTGTTTTCTATTTAGACATTAAGTATGGTTTAAGGTGATGTGTATAGTTGCCAAGTTGACAAGGGGTGGACACTGTAGTAGTTAGGTCCAGGTGTCAACTTGGCCAGGTGCTGGTGCCCAGTTGTTCTGTTGCTATGGACTTAAAACATTAGCATGTGAATTTCATCTGTGGCTGATTACATCTGCATTCGGCTAAGGGGATTGCCTTCTCCAATGAACGAGGCTTAAAAGGAGAGGTCAGAAGAGAGGAGCTCAGAGCTCAGAGCCATCTCAGAACTAGACCTTTGGAGATGCAGAAAGGATACACCCTGGGGAAAGCTGTTTGAATCCAGAAACTTGGAGAGAAGCCCAGCAGACATTGTCATGTGCTTTCCAAAAACAGTACATTTGTAACTAAATAAATCCCCTTTACAAAAGCTGTTCCACTGATGTTATATTGCATGCTGGCAGCCTTAGAAAACTCAAACAGATTTAAACTATAATAAGTAAGATGGGAAGGAATGCAATTGTTTTGAAGAACTTTGGTTGTTTGTCTGTTTCTCATGGTGTTGATGGAGCTTACTCAGTGGTCAGATGGCAGGTTTGGAGGACCTAAAATGGCTCATTCACATGTCCAGTTACCTTGGCAGGATTGGCTGGAAGGCTGGGCTCAGCTAGGACTGCCCACCAGAGCACCTACATGTGACTTCCCCAGCATGATAGCCACAGGCCATGGCTTCCTACATGGCCTTTCAAGCCTACAAGAGTGAGTGGTTCAGGGGATAAGGTGGAGCCACACAGCCTTTTCTGACTTAGCCATGGAAGTTACTCAGCACCACTTATACCCTATTCCATTGGTTGAGGAGTCACAAACTTCTCCAGACCCAAAAGGATGTATGTAAGAGGGCCCAGTTCTTCATGCAAGGTGAGTCAAAGGATTTGAGGTCAAGTTTTATGAATACATTCCATTGGAGGACACAGGTATATATACCAAAGCACAAAGACTTGGTCATTCTAAGTATTTTAGCTCCTAAATAAAGGGGCCTCTAAAGATGCTTGTAGGAAAAAGGCAGCTACCCCTATTAAGCAGAGGACTTCAGAACTCTCCTAGTTCCTTTTTACTCATATTTGCCAATTGTTGGTAAAATATCTTAAAGGAATACCTGGCTTCAGATGTTTTAAAAATTTTTTTAAAACATGTACTACATCTAAATGTAGAATAGCACATCCCTTCAAGAACCTTTGACAATTTGAAAATAACACTACCTAATTTTCAAATAAGAGGTGATTAAGTATTCACATGACTGAAATTTACTAATCATGTTTTCTTTGTATTTGGCAAAACATAGGCTGGGTTGTTTGAGTGTGTGTATTTGTGTTTTCTTTCCCTTTGTTACTCTTTTTAACCTGAAAATGAAGATAAACACCATGTGATTGTGGAGAAAATCTTTTTTTTTCACTTGGATTCATAGTTCTTTGCTCTTTTCTATTTTGCTCCAACTGGTCTGTGAAATGAATTGATCCTTGCATTTATCACTGGAGTGAATTCCAAAAAGCTGTTTCTGGACTGAGGAATTGCTCTCATGATTGAATATGTCAGATGTTGTAACAAGCGAAGCAACATACAAAATGGAAATACCTTATTTCACATACCAAAGAGGAATCCATCTTTAAATCCCAAGTAGGCCTGAGATGGCCTCATTTAAGATTGTCACTGATTCCCCCCAACCACCACCAATTTCTACACACAATGATATGTGCACACCAGGACAATGCATCCTTGGCTTTATCTATAAAGGATTCCAGTTTGAAAGCGAATTGAGACTCTAAGCAGCTAGTGGATTCAATAGAAAGGAGAACTAGGCAGTTCTAGATTGGATTCCAGATTCCATCTTCCTGCAATTTGGCTTTTGTCATGTCCCCTGGCACACCTGATATGTAAACCACTATCACCACCATCCACACCTGACACACATACCCCAAACATGTTTAAATGTGGCTGCATCCAATTTTAAACAGAGCTCGAGTTATTCTCCACAATTTTGTAAATCAATACAAATAGATTCTTGAGGGTCAAAATGTTGCTTTGTTTCAGTCTTTAAATTAGCCAAGTCTCCATTTCAGCCCAGGTAGGATAACTCCTCTGTGCCCATTATTACAGTAACACTCAATATGATAACTCCTGCTTCACTCGTCTGTCTCCACAGCGAGACTGTGAGCTGCTGCGAGGGTGGAGACTAAGTCAAGTGTCTTGGTCCATAAAATATTTGTTGAATAGCTGACAGATAGGGATGGAGAATGATGACACAGCTCTATAAAATAACAAAAGAATTTTAATCACTTAAATAACTGTCAGGTGTCTTTGATGATAACCTTGAAGAATTTCTTCACAAAATGGCAATTTATCTCTTTTAATAAGCATGTGATAAATAATGACAACACAGTCAACTGGAATTCCAGGCATGACCTCTCTGAAACTATGGTTTCAATAATCTATTGATCTTTGTACCAGCCATGAAATGTTAATGTTTTGTACATATAACCAGAGCCCTTCCTACAAATCATTTTTTTTTTGAAGTGAAGATGACAGAAAGCCTAAGAAGGATTACTTTTAAAAGAAGTGGTGGACAAGGTCCCTGGAGGGAAAGGAGAATTCAGATGTGAAGAGGCATGCATGAATTGTGATTATAAATGACAGCATGCAAATTTAATGCAAGTTATATTCAAACCACAGTCTACTTTTCCCAGCAAACAGCCTGCCCAGGTACTCTTCTTTAACAGTGCTGCAGTGAAATAACATCACTAATACTAATCTCTGCCAAAATTGTCATCGGTAACATATACTTCCAGTGGGATTTGAAGAATGAGGCATCCCATAAAATGGAGTCCATCGAATGAAAGAAAGACAAAATGCATTGATTTTCTGAGTTGACACTCAGGCCTGAGTTTGTGAACGGGGCCAGCTCTCCGCCCAGAGGCTGAGTGTCCTGGTACCGTACATCTGGTGGCCACATGCGCAGGACAAGCGCCTCACAATGACACACCAGTATTTCCTCACCCGGGGACAGAGATGGCAGCGTGATGATGACTGCCCTGTCCCTGGCCTCCTGCTGGGCCTGCCAACAATGGGGCCACTCAGTACCAGCTGTGAGGCCCTCTGGCACTGGGGGGGGGGGGGGGGTGGTCCATCTCATTTCCATGGAGGAGACAATGGTCTGCAGATGTCATCGGTCAAGTCACCACCAACCTGAACTGGATTCTGACACAGTGTTGAGAACCCCCTCAAGGCAGCCTCTTGACCAGTGAATGCAGCTTGGATGACAGCCTTTCTCTATAGGGCATATTGCTTAGATGAATCTAATAGCTTCCATTTGGCATTTGACCTGATTGGACCTTAGGGGAAAACCAGGAGGTACACAAAAGCCTGAAATCATCTTAAGTTCCTAAAAGAAAATATGCGCTCATTTTTCAGACCAAAGAGTAATGTATCATACTGGCAATCTTTTAAATCTTTGGCTTGTGCATCATTTTAAACATTTCCACATGAACCTGGAAATGTAGACAAAAGTGTACTATGCTGGGGCTCCACAAAGAAAGAGAGGCTGTCTGTCCTTGTAGGGCTGCTGGATTAACAACCTGGACAGAACCCATGTCAATTTTTTAAGCAGCTAGCCAATTCAGCTAAACAATAAGTCATTTAAATCAAACACTTGGTCTGATTATCTCTTTTTCAATGAATTAGCTGGTTGCTTGATGAAAATACTCAAAAGGCTCTGATATTTTAACTTTGGTATATATGTCAGAGTCCTTGTTAATTAAAAAAAAAGGAAGACATAAAAACCGCCTAGCATATATTTAGGTGCCTCTTTAGGTAAAACGTATGATCACAGCCACCACCACCTCCCATAAAAAGATTTGTGAAACTTTTTTGTCATTTCACATCAACTTTTAATTCCATAGCATTATGGAGCAAACTGTCTGATGCTATATGACCAGCATCTGATTTTTAATGAGGAGTGAGACAAGGCATTAAAAAATATATATTGTACAGTAAACCATCCTCTTTTCCCCCCTCAAATTCCTACCTTAGCCATAAAGTTGGAGCTTTTGCCTTTTCTGGGTGTGGGAAGGAGGGCTTTCTCCCTCCTTCCCACACCTGACATCACCTCCCTACAAGGGAGGAGAAGTGACCTACTCAGTGTGACGGGGAAGCCAAGGAAGTGGGAGCTGAGCGTATGAGCAGCCTTTGTCTCTCTGTCTCTTCCCTCTGTTTTACTCAGAATGACCTGACCTCAGGACAAATACATTCTCTGCCCAACAAGCAGTAAGCATCCTGCCCCTGAGAGGGAGATGCCTGGTCTGTGAGGGCCCAGCTCAGCCAGTGGCTGAATGGGTGAATTCCCTGAAGAAGCAAAGAATTAGGCAGCCATTGGCCACAGATGTATGCCCTCACCTCTAATCAAGTTTAGTAGTACTTAAGTGGAGATCTTGATCTTCCATTTTTCAGTTGGTCCCAAGCTAAGGAGGGGAAGAAGAAGTATTTCTTATTACTCTCTCCCCAAATCCTGATACATTCAAGCTCTAATTGTCTATTATATTTAATATTTTGGTTCTTCATTTGATCTAATTAATCTGGAGTATAGGAACAGGAAAGATTTGTATATATTCCTATCTAGAAATCTTAATATGCTGGTAGATGTGCAACCACCATCTTTCTGGCGAGAAAAAAGCCCTGATTTGTAGTATTTTATTATTTCTGCAGTGTGACTACTCCTACCATGGCTGATTTCATGAAATCACTGAATGATGAATTGGAAGAGAGACTCCCCAGCAGCCCTCCCAAGCTGGTACTAGCTGGCTCCCGCACACCATGACCTATAAAATATGCTGAATTTGTCTTATTTCCTGAAAATTAAATTTCAAGGATTATTGTACCACTTTTATAAACTAACTAGCATTTTATCATCTCCTAAAACTAATAGTGAGTACAAGACGTATTATCCAGCAGCCTGTTAAAGAAGAATTCGCCCAATTCAACATTCAGTACAAACAAGGGAAAGGGAATCATCTCTTATTCTTACCTCTATCTTTTCTTTCTGCTTTTCCCCTCGTTTCTTGTACATATCAGACCGCTTGGCTGTCAGTAACAGCATCAGAAACTACACTGCAAAGGAGTTTGAGGAGTTTGAATGATGCTGATGATTATGTTCACTAAAAGTAAAAACCAACATGCATGAAGAGGCATTAATAATTGTCTTCCAAGAAGCCTGAGAGAGTATGCTGCATTGGAAGAACGGGACTTTCAAGTGAGACGGAAATGAATTTAAATTCCAGCCTGATGTTGACCTGCTGGGCCCCTCTCGGAAGGAGGAGCTCAGCAGCAGGCTTGCAACACATTCTGTCTACTGGGCACTGGGAATGAAACAAGGAAGATAAACTGGTCAGGTTCCTTACATGCCTGAAATGACAGACCTCCAGGCAAGTACACTAATCCTTTTTGTAGCGGTAGAGTCCTTAACTATGAAAAGCTTTTGGCAGGTTGAACATGATCTGTCTAGGATTTCTTGCTTATAGTAATCAAATCTGGAATGTACAGATTTATGGAATATGGCTTGCTGAAGAATATCGTGAAATCTGTGTAGCTGTCAGGGTATAAAATGGTGATGTTTCATGAAATAAAGCTCCCTTCTGTGTAAGTGGCATGGCTGTACCCATTGCTTTGGCAACTCATTTGTTAACCAGCACCAGAACCAGTCCTAATACAGCTGTGTGCTGATCCCATCACAGTCTTTTGAACCCTCGAAATGCGTCGTGAAGTTTGCTGCTGTGCAAGTTCTCTCTGTGTGAGTCTGGTTTTACTCTAATTCTTTGTATTATCTCATATAGTTAGCAGGTTAGTTAAGCCTTTGATGTAAGTCTTCTCATCCATAAAATGGGCATGCTAATGTTTATTTCTCATAACTGCTGAGAAGAATGGCTCAGATAAGACCTGGAAACCATGTGTTATAGAAAGTACAGTGAAGGTCACTTACATCTGCCTCTGAACCTCTGCTAGTAAAGTGGTGTTCTTGGGAAAGACACTGACTCCAGGGTTCACTGAGTGCAGTAATGAAATATCTGCTAAAAGAAAGAGGGAGAGTCATAGGCGGGATGAGGTATATAAATTATTCAGGTGGAATATAACAACTCTCTTCCACATACTTCCTACCCACAAATCATACAAACTCGAAGGAATGCCAACTGTGAACATACTTTTATTCCCTCTAAAGAAAAACCCCGTAACATCAACTTAAGTTTTTTTTTAATTATTAAATTAGATGATTTCTGAATGAAAATTCCTCCTAGCATAACTAAAATTTTCTAATAGATATTTATGTAAAAGTCAAGTAAATTTATTTTCCTAAACATTTGCTCATGCCAAGTACGCACAAGGCCCTGAGAATACAGAGGTGAGAAACACAACGTGCTACCTGCCTTTACATGTCGAGCTTACAGTCTGAGAAACTGTCTTTAAACAAATTATCAGACAATTACATTTATTATTACAAATTCTGTTTTGTGCTGAGAAGAGAAAATACAGATTTATGAGAGAGTAAACAGGAGAACTGTTTTATTTTGGAGGCTCTGAGGAGTGGAATTTAAGTTGAGACTCGAAGGACTAAGAGAGTGGAGGCAGGAGGAAAAGCCTCCAAACAGAAAAAAAAATCATCATCATTTTTTAGAAATCTCACCCAGTAATTCTGATATTCAGTCAAGCTGAGAACCACTGTAGAGATAATTTCCTTCTGCTTGACTCTCTCTTCTCTTGGTCTCCATGCTGCCACACTCTCCTGGATTTCTTTCTACTTCACTTGCCATTAATTTTCTCTTTCCTTAAATGGTTCTGCCTCCCCTGTTGATCTGTCCATGACAGAGGCCTCAGGATCTGCCTTGGTTCCCTCTTCTCTTCTCTCTGTCTCTTTATTCTCTCCATAGACAGTTTCATCAACCCATGGTTTTCTAGACAATCCATATGATATACAATTCCTGACCCCCTTCTGAGCTTCAGATCTAAACATCCATGCGCTGCAATCTCTCCTGGGGAAGTCACAGACATGCCGGACCTCATGGGGCACGCTGAGCTCTGCGTCTCCATCCTCCGTTCTCCCTTGTCTGTGTCCACACCTGAGTTCTGCATCTCAAGAAATGGCCACCTAGGCATGAGCAGCAGAAACCTGGGACCCATCCTTGACACCTGCCTCTCTCCCCCCTCCCCTCCTCCTATCTTCAACCCATAGTGGAATCCTTTTGATTTCACCTCTAAAATATTTCTCAAATGCATTTACTTCTCTCCATCTCCAAATCTCCTAGGCAACTCATAATAATCAAATTATGTTCCTACCCTACTAAAAGCCCTTTGGTACTGCCCATTGCGCATTTATCATGGAGTCCCAACCCAGGCCAGTGAAAGCACACTGGGGTACGGCCCTGTCCCCAGTATTTTAAAAATGCTCCCTGAGTGATGTTACTATGAAGGCAGGGTTGCTCTGCCTTGCTAAGAGCTGTTGAGAAGTCAAGTAAAATGAAAATGGGAAAGCATCTCCTCTACTCAGCAGTTTCCTGACATTCACAGGAATGTCGGCCTGAGCACCAGCAGTTTCAGCAGCTGGTGAGAAAGCCTGATGGGAGTGGGTTGAAGAGGGAGTGAAAAGTGAAGAATTGGTGACCCAATATGAAGGTAATTCTTTCAGGAAAACTGGCTGAGGAAGAGATAAGAGCTATTTTACCATAACTAGAGGTAGATTTGGTTTTTCACCTTTGGCTATTTATAAAACATGGACACACACATACCTTGATAACACATGGTTTTATATTTTTATAAAGATACACCATGTTATGGATTGAATTATACTCTCCTGTGACAATAATGAAATTGCTAGTAAACTTATTTTTCCTGGAGGCGCGATGAATTTGTACCAATTCATCCACCAGGATTGATTTTAAATATAAGATTCTGGCAAAGTTAAACGACCCCAAAGAATTTGGTGTGCTGCAGTGTGAAAACCCTGGATTGGGCTTCAGATGTGCTCTATTCACATCCTGGCTCTCTCACCTTGCATCTGATCTTGGACACATTTCTTAATTTATCTCAGCCTCATCATTTTTTTAATCTTTGAAATGGTGATTTTCAAAGATTGTTTTAAATATTTAATGAAATAATATATACAAAGAATGTGTGTTAAACTGTATGCTCTATCCCCATGTTCTCCTCTAATCCCCATTGGCTTCCAGTGGCTTCCTTGATGGCTGGGAACCCCTCTAAAGCACCTGGACATATCTCCCTCAGGAGCAGCTCAATGTATTTCAGTCAAATTCTGATTCTCTTCTTTACACTAAAATTCACAGTTACTTATCCCTTTACTCCCCAGTCTTAATTTAGTGGGACAAATTTGAGCTAGATAAACAGATGTAAAAAATGAGGTGCGTCAGCATCCCAGAAAACATAAGTATACTGTAATGCTTTGTAAATGGGGTATTTCGGCCCTTAATGTAAAGATTAACTAGCTTGAAAATTTCAAACAGGTAAGGGACGGTTATTCAACAAAGAGAATTTTTTAGTACCCAAAATATTACACCATGATGTAGTCTCCCAAGCTTCTAGTTTATTTCATATTTCATGACTCAGTCTTCTCTACCTATTTAACAAAGTTCCACCAGGTTTATTCTGTGACATAGTTCTACACACATCACTTCACTCCTAGACTCAAAAACAGTTAGAGGCTCTTTCCCTGCTCCTAATTTACCGTCCTGCAGCTAGCAGAACACCCCTTCTAGTGCTACTGTCTACGCTACTGGAACCGAGAATATAATATATTCTTCCTTCCTTTCCATAAAGAAATCACAGAATTTCCTGCCCGAGAAACTGTTGAGACCCCAGGAGAGAAACGTATTTACTTACCTTTTTTTTTTTTGAGGTAGGGGAAGAGGGTTGGAGCAATCTTTTCCCCCTTTAGTTTATAATTGAAATTTTTATCAAGATCATTGTAGATGCACGTAAAGTTGTAAAATATAATACAAAGAGATCCCTTGTACATTAAACATTTTGCAAAACTATTATAATACCACAACCAAGATATTCACATTGATAAAATCCACCTATCTCCACTGTTACTTGTACTCAGTGTTTGTTAAGTTCTGTATTATTGTATCACCTGTGTAGGTTTGCTTAGCCATTACCAAAGGCTAGACACTGAATCATTTCCAACATCACCAGGATTTCTTGTATTATCCTTTTAAAATCATACCGATCTAGTTTGCTAGCTTCTGGAATGCAATATAGCATAAATGGTATGGCTTTTAAACTCTTTTTTTTTTTTTTTTTTTTTAATTACATGGGCTGGCACTGGGAAACGAACCCAGGTCTCTGGCATGGCAGGCAAGAACTCTGCCACTGAGCCACTGTGGCCCACTCTGGAATGGCTTTCAAAGAGGGGAAATTTAATAAGTTGCTAGTTTATAGTTCTAAGGCCAATAAAATGTCCCAATTAAAACAAGTCTATAGAAATGTCCAATCAAAGTCATCCAGGGAAAGATACCTTGGTTCAAGAAGGCCAGTGACATTCAGAGTTTCTCTCTCAGCTGGAAGGGCACATGGCAAAGTCTGCTAGCTTTCTCTTCTGGCTTCTTGTGTCATGAAGCTCCCTGGGAGGCATTTTCCTTCTTCACCTCACTGGCTGGTGGGCTCTCTGCTTTGTGATTCTGTGGTGGTCTCTGTTCTCTCAGAATCTTGTGGCTTTCTCTCTTGTTGTTCTCTAGCTTTTTCCAAACTGCTTCTTCTTTTAAAGGATTCCAGTAAAACCAATCAAGACCCACTTGGAATGGGTGGAGACACATCTCCACCTATCAAGTTTAATACCCACACTGATTGAGTCACATCTCCATGGAAATAAGCTTATTAAAAGTTTTCAACATGCAGTACTGAGTAGGGATTAGAAAAAACCGTTGCTCCCACAAGCTTGATTAGGATTAAGACATGGCTTTTCTAGGGTATATAAACCCTTTCAAACTGGCATACATACCCATCTCTTCCAACTCCATCTTCCTTCAAGCTCCACCCGAATTCCTGACAACCACTCATCTCTCCTCCATTTCTAAACCTACGCCTTTTCAAAAATGTTATCTAAATGGAACTATGCAGTATGTAATCTTTTGGGATTGACTCTTTTTGCTCAGTATAATTCCCTTGAGAGTCATCAAAGTGGTTGTATGTATCCATAGCTCATTTGTTTTTATTTCTGAATAGTACTCCATGGTATATATGAATCATAACTTGTTCAGCTACCTCAGGTGATAATAATAGCTGATATTTATGGAGTCCTTTTGGAGCCTGTGCTCAAAGTTTTCTATGGGTAAGTCCTATTATCACCCCCATTTTATAAATGAGGAGGCTGAGGCTTAGAAATAGAAGGACCTTCCTCATGGTTCCACTGCTAGTAAGAGGCAGAGCTAGGAATTGAAGCTAGGTGGTCTGCCCACAGTGACCACATTACTGCTTCTTGTATAATAATGAAAGAAACCCCTGTGCTAGCAGAAGCAGCGGTGCAGTTGTAATTAGGACAATGTTTTACTTTTAAAATGCAAATGTATATTTTACCATCTCTGAGAATAAATGTATATCCTTGCACTGTGTAAATACATGTGTGTGTGTGTGTGTGTGTGTGTGTGTGTTTCAATAGGCATGCATTGATCTTCCCTTAGAGGCTACTGGCAGCCCCAGTGGATATCTATTCCAATGCTCCCTCTCCCCCACTGAAGCACACATCTCAGGCTACAGGAGAATGAATAAATACAGCACCCGGTTGTTACCTGTTATCTGTTGGAGGGAACAACAATGAATCCTAAATAGTATGAGAAAGGAATCCAGAAGTTACTTGTATTATTTCAAAGTAAATAGAAGATCATGGCAAACATTTCCCTTGTCAGATGTGAGCAAAAGGAAAATAAATGCTCTATCATGCAAAAGTATACTGCGGCAAAAAATATTAAAAAGAAAGGGCAGATAAAAACAAGCATATAAAAGACAGGTAAAAGATAGAGTCTGGAAGGAAACATAACTCAAAGGTTAGAAAAAACTTCCCACAGTGTTTTACACTATAGAAAAATCTAAGCTCTCAAAGACAAAATTATAAAATAACAGAGCGAGTGAGGGGGTTTGAAGCTGTACATGCCCCAGTAAAACTCTCTTTCCCAAGAACGAGGTGGGCATGGCCGATCACGGATCTTGGATTTTGATTAGCAAATTTGGATCACTGCGGGTCAACCGTCCTTGGGCAGGAGCGGAGGAGATGGAACACCCAGACTTCCTCGGGCCGCAGGGGACAGTTAGCTAGAGGGCTGCATTTTCTTGGCATCCAGGAAGGCTCAGCTTTGTGGAGCCCTTGGAGAAGCTTTTGACTCCTGTCCTGATCCTCTCCCCAGGGCACTTTGGAGCCATTCGGCGCCCCCTTCTTGGATCCCTGGCCCTGTATTGACTGGAAAGAATGACTTGGCAAAGTCCTCTCGGGGGTGACACTTCTCCCAGGAAAGCGACTTGAGACAACAAAAGGAGTGTAAAAACCTAGAGAGGCGGATAGTCTGGGGCAAGGGCCTGCTGGCTGCAAACACCCCTGAGCTGGGGGTCTGTCTCCTGGGGAAAGAGCAGACAACCAAACTCCTGTAAACAGGAGCACTCCAAACAAGCGACAAGCAAAGCCCAGGACAAGACAAGACAGAGGCCCAGAATGACGGAGAACCCTGCGCAGTGCATCTGCCTTGGGCAGACCTTCCTGGTAGGAGGGCTGAAGCTCAAGAAAATCTCTTGTCTTACCACAGCCGGTTACAAAACCAAGAGACAAACATCCTAGGGAAGAAATCCCAGAGCTACCGTTTTGAAATATTAAAATGTACAGTATACAACAAAAGAATGCAAGACAAACAAAGCAGTAAGAAATGATGGCCCATCCAAAGGAAGAGGCTAAAGATAAAGAAAACACCAATGAAAAAGATGAGAATGTGGACATATTAAACAAAGCCTTTTTAAAAAAATGACCTTAAAAATGCTTAAGGAGATGAAGGACAGTACAGTTTTTAAAAAGATATCAGGAAAAGAAAGAATGAGCAATATGAGAGTCTAAGTAAAGAGATAGAAATTTTAAAAAGGAACCACATGAATATTTTACCTATTAAAAAAAATTTGAAAAGCATGTGACCTAAAGTATCATAATTTCTTCATTTTCAATCACAGTTTCTTTTCTTCATTTTAAATTCAAATATAATCAAGTTTTAATATCTCAGTGTAAAAATTAGCACGCACAGCATGGTCCCGTTTTACAAAATAAGTCATAACTAACCATCCCTCCATTTGTACATATGCAAAGAAAGAGGTCTGAAGTGATACCTAATGTTAACTCTGGTTATTTCCTAGGTGATGAACTTCTGGGTGTTGTTTTCTTATTCTTATTTTTTCAGATAGTTCTTGAATTTTTAAATATGTATTTTTTTACAAAAACAAAGCAAAAGAAAAAATATATAACTACCTGTTGACAAGGAAGAACAAGGGGCTGTCCTGCACCTCCCAAGGGACCAGACACTAAATCCAAAGTCCACCCCGGGGGGTCTGCAAAAGCCCTGGTTGTGCAACTCCGCACCATGGCTCAGCGTTTGGGAAATGCACTGCCAGGGGATCCTGATGGTCCACAGGGTGCCTCGCTGATTCTTAAGTAGGAGGCTGATGCCTGAGCTACCCTCCTGCCAAACTAGATTACCTGTCGTTTCCCAATATTCCTCTTTCATTGGGTCCTAATCACACGGAATTCCCTCTGCCCTCCCATCCCCCACTCCGCCTCAATCATGTCTTGCCTACAAAGCCATGTCAAATACCATGTCTTCCATATACCCTTTCCTAATCTGTCTCCCTGATTACCTCTTTCAAACCCCATAGCACCTTTTTACAACTATCTTATAGCAATTCATTAATTCAACAAATGTTTATTGAGCACATGCCACGTGCCTTATATAGTAATTGTTTGTGCGCGTCTTATCCTCTCTGCCTTAGAACAATCACCTATTATATTGGAGGCAGGCAGTGTGACATACTCGATGTTTCTACAGCCCTTAGCATAATGCCTTCTAAAGAACACAACTCAGAAAGATGCTTGTTGGATACTTAAATAATGGGCACTCAATATGAATTGAACTGATTACCTTGACTATAATTTTGTAAAGCGTGGAAGTCTTTGCCTTTAGAGATAGGCTTTTACCTTTAAAAGCCAAGTGGATCGCAGGCCTTCAGCATTTTTTTGAGCTTTTCTAAAGAGCAAGCATGCCTCATTTCTATAGACACGCTGGCATGGATCAAAATTTTTCGAAGGTATAAGATCTAAATAGGTAAATAATAAAATAATGATTTTCATTGTCACCTGTTTCACCCTGAGTAGATAAAATAACAGTCCTGAAAATTGACATAAGGAAGATAATTTCTCCCTAGTCCCTCACTCTCTAATGTTCAATATCAGCTCAGAGACCGCTTTCTAAGACGAATTCACATTTCACAGGATTTTCATCCCTTAATTGGGATCTTGAGTCACAAAAAGGTACATTTGAGCCGCATTACTCATAACCTAAATAAAGGTAATTTGATAAATTCAAACACTGATACACATTGATGATGAGATAATGTGAATAGAATTTAAAAGAAAGGCACACTGAAAATGTAGTGCTGTGCTCCAGTAGCCATGTTTCTTGAAGATGATTGTATAATGATAAAGCTTTCACAGTGTGACTGTGTGATTGTGAAAACCTTGTGTCTGATGCTTCTTTTATCTACCTTATCGACAGACGAGTAAAACAAATGGATTAAAATGAATAAATAATAGGGGAAACAAATGTTAAAATAAATTTAGTAGATTGAAATGCTAGTGATCAATGAAAGGGAGGGGTAAGGGTTATGGTATATATGAATTTTTTTCTTTTATCTTTTTATTTCTTTTTCTGAATTGATTCAAATGTTCTAAGAAATGATCATGATGATCAATATACAATTATGTGATGATATTGTGAGTTATTGATTATATACCAAGAATGGAATGATCATCTGGTTAAGAATATTTGTTTGTATGTTGTTATGTTTAAAAAAAATTTTTTTTAAAAAGGAAGGCATAGCAAAAAGAAGATAACGTACAGAGTTAAAGGAATACTTTATGAAATAATGAGGATTAGATATGAAAAAGATTTTTCTTTGTTCTAGTCTTTCCAAATTAAGGTGGTTCAAAAACTTGTTTCCCTTGGCGCCCTCTGCAGAGAGCAAAGGATAATGTGCTGCCACCTACTGACGACATAATGAAAGTGTAGCTCAGAACATGTTGAAAATATTTAATCAATAAAAAAGCAAAAAACAAAAAAACCTAGAACACAGCTTTCCAGGGGCCTGGGTGAGGGTAGGGAATGGCAAGTTAATGCTTAATTGGTTCAGAGTTTCTGTTTGGGGTGATGGAAAAGTTGTGGTAGTGGATGGTGGTGACGGTAGCTCAACACTGTGGCTGTAATTAATACCACTGTATTATAGATTTGACTGTGGTTAAAGGGGAAATTTCAGGTCTTATATATATATATATATGTTAGTGGAATAAAAATCAAGAGATAAAACATAGGACTGTACAACACAGTACACTCTATTATAAACAATGGACTATAGTTAATAATATAATTATAAAAAAATCTTTCATGAATTATAACAAATGCACCACACTAATGCAAAGTGTTCATAATAGGGTGGTATGGGGGACACACATGGACACTATGGATTATAGTTAATAGTAAAATTATAGAACTACTGAACGGCTGCAAGAAGGAATGAAGCTGCGAGGCATGCAACTAGGTAAATGAAACTTGAGGATGTGTCAGAAACAAAGTATTATCATGCCTCACTCATATGGAACTAAGTATAATATACAAACTTGGAGAATTGAAGTTGAAAACATGGATTATCAGGTTGGGGCCTATTTTAAAGTGTCCTAGATTGTAAGTTCTTACAGCAGTCACGTATATTCAATACGTATACCTGTTATTTCTGAATTCTGAGCTACTGAGCTATTTGTATATAACCTGGTCGTGCCCTGAAACTTTGGGAATTTATGTGACACCTGAGACTCAGAGTTAGAGCACTGAAGCTATGAAAGCCAGCATTACCCCTATAGCAACTATTTAACAAGTTGAAAAAGTGATTAGACTTCAACTAGAGATATGAATGAAGCTTATCTGGATAGGACTAACGTAAATCAGAATACAGCGTAAAGAATGATATCATCCATATTTTAAAACTTAAGCTTCTGTGTGAGACCAAAGGAAGAGATGTTCATTTGGTGCAAAATTTATAGTTTGGGTAGTGCATTATCTAATTTAACTTGTATGGTAAATTTATTTACGCACCATAATTACATGGATTCTTGAATAGGGTGTGAGATTCTGTTGGTTTGTAAAGGTTAGTGTGATGCCTCCATATATCCCAGAATAATTTGGGCAGAGAATAAAAAATTATTTGCAAAGTCCCCTTGGGGGACTGGGGAGAAAGGAGGACGACTCTGTACATTATCTTCTTTTTAGGAGGAAATATTTAACTTCCCCATCTGGGGAATTCCTGATATTCTCACAAGCAGTGGGGACAACCAATTCAAAAGGTTGAGCCCTCAATCTTGGGGTTCACACCTATGAAACTTATTCCTACAAAGGAGAAGCTAAGCCTACTTATAATTATGCCTAATAGAACCTCTTTTGTTGCTCAGATGTGGCCTCTTTCTCTAAGCCAACTAGGCAGGTGAACTAGCTGTCCTCCCCATTTTGTGGGACATGACTCCCAATGATGTAAATCTACCTGGCAATTTGGGACAGGACTCCCAGGTATGAGCTGGAACCTAGCATCATGGAATTGAGAAAGCCTTCTTGACCAAAAGCGGGAAGAGAGAAATGAGACAAAATTCAGTGGCTGAAACTATTTCAAGCAGAATTGAGAGGTTATTCTTATGCATTATATAAATATCCCTTTTTAGTTTATGTTGTATTTGGAGTGGCCAGAGGGAAGTACCTGAAACTGTTGAACTGTGTTCCAGTAGCCTTCATTCTTGAAGATGATTGCATAAAGATGTAACTTTTATAGTGTTACTGTGTGATTGTGAAAACCTTGGGTCTGATGCTCCTTTTATCCAGGGTATGGAGAGATGAATGTAAAAATGTGCATAAAAAGTGAATAAATAATCGGAGAGAATAAAGAGTAAAAAAAATGAGTAGATGGAAATACTAGTGGTCAATGGGGGGGGGCATGGTAAGAGGTATGGGATGTTATGAGTTCTTTCTTTTTATTTCTTTTTTCTGGAGTGATGCAAAAGAGTGATGTTTCTACAAGCCAAGGAATGTCAAGGACTTTAGCAGCTTCCTGAAGCTGGGAGGAGGTGAAGAATGCTTCTTTCCTAGAGCTTTCAGAGGGAGCAGGGCCCAGCCAACACTTTGTTTTCAGACCCCTAGCCTCCAAAGCTGAGAAAGAACAAATTTTTGTTGTTTTAAGCCCTCAGTTTGTGGTAATTTGTTACAGCAGCTCAGGGAGACTAGTTTATACGAGGGCCACGAGCCAAGGAATATGAGACCTTCTAGAAGCTGGAAAAGGTAAGGAAAAGGATTCTCCCTTAGAGCCTCCAGAAAGGAGCACAGCTCTGCCAACCTTGACTTCAGCCTAGCAAGACCTGTTTTAGATTTCTAACACATAGACTTTGAGATCATTAATTTGCATTTTTCTAAATAAATTTGTGGTAATTTGTTAATGCGGCAGCAATAGAAAACAGATACACCATCTTTATCCCAAACTTCTGCCTCATGTATTTTGTTTGATTTGGAGAGGGGGTAAAACTTTTATTGGCCATATTAATTTTTCTCACAGAAGTTTTAGCTTGTCTGTAAGTTCATAGAATGTCAAAATAGAGTATCGCTATAATGTCAAAATGCTAAGATGAAAATATAATTCTTAAATTTAATGGCAGAGAGAGCAGAGACTTGATTTTCTTTAGAACGTTCCAAATAACACTTTCATAGTTCTTATTTCTCTAATAAAATTTTGTGCATCCTCGCAGTAATTAGGGTAGCAGCATTTTTTTTTCCCACTACCTGGTGGGTTTGTAAGACAGAATACAAATATTGTTTTTCCCTGTTTGTGCAGTACACGAGAGGAAATCAGGCCAGTTATGACATGGTGCTTAAGTTGATATCTGCTTATCCAAAATCTATACCTTCTTATTTCTCATAGTTTTTCAGTGCACCCCTTCTCTTTAACTATATTTCACAGAAAATAGTTTATTTTGTTTCTTTGCATAAAAGGCGTCTTCTGTTATTTCAGTTATTACAACGTTGAGTGTAACAACCCCATGCTCTTCTTTGCGTTTTTTACTTCCATCTACCAGTATTTTGGAGGAAAACAAAGAATGAGGTTTGTGGGAAGAGAACAGACCAAGCAAACATGGAGATCTTCCACAGACATTCAGAAAGAAAGCAAAATGTGTCTCTCTGAGCTTGCAAGGAAAATGGGGCAAATCTCAGGTGCCAAAATGAGAAGGGAACTGAAAACTCGGTCAGTAGTTACATGAGCAGAAGCTACAATTCCATGGGAGTGTTTATGAGTCCCCACAGTTCAGTGGCTTGGTTTTAGTAGCCTAAGCCAGGATAGGGGATGAATCCTTTAGGCCCATGTGAGATAGGATCAGGACTGAAATCTCTACCTAAAACCAAGAATCTCAAAGGGCTACCCATTGGTGAAACTGTGATCTAGAAAAACAGGAAGAAGGAGAGAAAGTCTTTCATTCTGGGTGAAAACAACATTTCACTGAGATATAAAATCTGTGGTTCTACACCTTAAGCAAGCCCAGGATTAGGAATTCTACAGCTTTCACGGTCAAGGAATTCCCAAGCCAAGAATTTAAGATTAAAAATGGTCCCAGGCAAGTGGTTCCCTGTGTGTGCAGCATCCAAATCTACTCTGGAAGGACTCTCCTACAACTCACATCATATGAGATGACCAAAAAATAAGCAAGCCCATGATCAAAACCAGCAAAATACAAGAGGAAATAACCTACCATTAGGGCATGCCAAAAGACAAAGACTATAAAATGGACCACACCCCCCAAGGACCTGAGATGAGAAAGCAACCAGAAAAAGACTATTAAATCTATAAATGAAAAAGTGTTACAGTTCCATAGTAACTTATCAAAATATTAAAAAAATAAGATATGAAGAGGAAAATTGGATATTTTTAAAAAGAATTAACTAGAAAGAAAAAATTATGTAGCTCTTGAGAGTCTAGTAAAACATGTCAAATTAAATACAGGCATTTACGGGCGGCTGCCGTGGCTCAGCAGGCAGAGCTCCGACCTGCCGTGCTGGAGGTCTGGAGTTCGATCCCTGGTGCCTCCTGCCCATATGCAAATTAAAAAAAATAATAATAATAAAAAATAAATAAATAAATACAGGCATTTATATCTACTCCTGAAAATTCAATAGAATGAAAGTAAATTAAAGGGGCATAACCAAGCAAGAACTAGACAGAGTTCTTGGAAGAGAGGGGAACCACCTACAAAAATTGTGGAACCTGGAATTAAGATAAGCAAATGGCAATTGATATGTTGGATTGGAGGAAGTGGAAATGCAAGCCCACAGTAGTGGTGAGAGGGATAATGGCTGGGAAGAGGAGAAGGTAAAAAGAATCAGCTAATTCAAGCCACAGAACCCCAGAGAGCCTCAGAATGGAGAACACCATGCAGATGATACAGCAAAGGTAGCAAAATGTATTAAAAGTTACTAGGTAAAGATATCGAGGTTGGGGCTGAGTTGGAGTTCTCTATATGAGTTTTGTTTTATTTTTGTAACTATCCTGTAAGTTTGAAAATATTTCAAAATATAAAGTTTTTTAAAAAACCAGCATACTGGCACTGCTGGGGAGAATACATCATGGAGCAACCACTTGGGGGAGCAATTTGGCAATAGCAAACAAAGCTAAAATGAAACTCTTCTTTTAATCCTATACTCTAGAGCATGTCTGTCCAATAGAAATATAAAGTGAACCAGATATACAATTTTAAATATTCTATTAGCCACATTAAAAAGGTAAAATAAATAACTGGTGAAATTAATTTTAATAATATTTTTATTTAGCTCCATATATCCAAAATATTACCATTTCAGTATGTAAGTAATATTAAAAAGTAATGAGAGCAGAGGGGCCAGCCTCTCCAGAACATCAACTAGTTCCATCCCCCACCCCATGTTATTGACAGTCCCTTCCGACATGAAAAAGTTAGAATGGGCATAGCCCAAATAGCCCTAAAGAGTGGGAAAGAGATCATAGGTGATGGTGGAGTTATACAGAGAAGGTAGGGTTTAACAAACGAATATGATTGCTGAATCATTTTATTGATATTTCTTTTATTCTCCAGTAGCTTAGAGCAGCTAGAAATAAAAACCTGAAATTGTGGAATTGTAATCCATACCAAATTCTGAAGTCTGTTCTACAACTAATTGTTGTGATGTACTTTGAAATTTATGGCTTTTAAATTTAAAGAGAAGGAGCAGTACAACAGAGAAGATAGGATTAAACAAATGAATATGACTGCTGAATCTTTTTATTGATATTTCTGTTGGTCTCCAGTGTCTTAGAGCAACTAGAAGAAAAAACGAAAGATCATGGAACTGTGACCCATACCAAACTCTGAAATCTGTTTTACAACTGATTGTGTTGTGCTTTGAAATTTATTGCGTTTTGGTACATATGTTATTTTTCACAAAAAAGAAAAAAAGTCGATTGTGATGATAAGTGCACAAGCTATATGTTGATATTGTAAACCATTAATTGTATACTTCAGAGGATTACATGGAATGTGAGTATATAATACATATCATTAAAAAATAAAAAAAGTAATAAGAGTTCTAAAAAGCTGTTTTGAAGGGTGGGTGATGGTGGTGCAATGGTAGAGTTCTTGCCTGCCATGCCAGAGACCCAGGTTCAATGCAAAAAAAACAAACAAAAAAAGAGACTGTTTTGAAATCTGATGTTTATTTACATGTAGAACACATCTCAATTTGACTAGCCACATTTCAAGTGCTCTAGCTACTTGCAGCTAATGGCTTCCATGCTGAAGAGAGTAGCCCTGGAGAAATTCTTACATTTGTACCCAAGGAGAGATAGGTACAAGGAATTTGCTACAACACTACTTTTTTTTTTTTTTAAATGTACCCACTGCTAAGATGGATTAAAAATAGTCACTAATTCCTTGCCTCGTCACCCTTCAATAGATGGGGGTCTCTCTCTCCTCTTCTTGAGTCTCAGTGGGTACTGTGACTGCTTTGACCAATAGAATACAGTACATATGACATTGTATCTCTTTCTAGCCAAGGCCTTAAGAGACTGACAGTTTCTTCTTCGTCCTTGAAATATTCCCTTTTGAGAAAACCAGAGGTTTTACTGCTCTGAAATCACCATGCTGCCAGGAAACACAAACTAACCGTGGGAGAGGGTATGGAGAGAGAAAGAGAGAAACAGAGTGGGAGAGAAACAGAGAGAGAGATACCCAGCCAGCTCCAGGGGTTCCCAAACATCCTAGCTAGGTACCAAGCAAATTAGTGCAAAGTCATCTTGGGCATTCCAGGCTCAGCAGATGAAACTGGAGATGCCAGGTGGAAGAAAGAACTGAGGCCCTAGACATATGGCCCCAACTGAACTCTCCCCACCTTCTAAAGTGATTTGAGCCACCCCAGTTGAAGCTCTCATTTCATTGTGAAGAACAAACAGTCTCTGTTATATCCTACCAGATTTCCTAACCCATCATATCATGAGCATGGTTGCTGTTTTATGTCACTAAGTTTGAGGATGGTTCGTTAGGTAGCAATAGAAAACAGGAACAGCACACAAACAGTTGTATTATTTTCTGTACTTCATGTTTAAAATATTTTTATATTGTGATTTGAAACAAACACATCAAAGTTCCTAAAGAGGAATATGAAACAAATTAGAGGGCCAGAACTTATGAGCCAAAACCACAGCTATCCAAACAGATGATGCAGAATTGAAACAAGAAAAAAAGGGCGGGCCACGGTGGCTCAGCAGGTAAGAATGCTTGCCTACCATGCCCGAGAACCCGGGTTCGATTCCCGGTGCCTGCCCATGTTAAAAAAAAAAAAATCTGGAGCCTGCCTCTGAAAATGATGGCTAAAGACCTGCAATCTGCAAACAGTTTTAAGGTGAAGACAGCAATGAATACCTCATTTGGTGTATCATTCACAGAAATGTTTCCTTGTTAGTATAGTTAAAAAAATGATTTAGTAGCCTTGATTCTTGAAGATGATTGTATAATGATACAGCTTTTACAATGTGACTGTGTGATTGTGAAAACCTTGTGTCTGATGCCCCTCTTATCCAGGGTATGGACAGATGAGTAAAAAATATGGATAAAAATAAATAATAGAGGGAACAAAGTTTAAAATAATTGGGTAGTGGTCAATGAGAGGGAAGGGTAAGAGGTATGGTATGTATGAGTTTTTTTTTTTTTTCATTTTTCTTTTTCTCAACTGATGCAAATGTCCTCAAAATGATCATAGTGATGAATACACAACTATGTGATGATATCGTGAGCCACTGATTGTACACCATGTATGGACTGTAGGTTTGTGTGTGAAGATTGGTCAAAAAAATTTTTTTAAAGAATACCTAATTCATAGGAAATAATAAAGTTGAAATATGAAAAAAATGACAAAGAACAATTGTAATGTAATCTTGAAATACTTTTTGTCTAAATAAAAATAGCATTGCAAATACTTAAGCCTCCAGTGATGAGAAGGAGAGAGAGACTGAAGCCACATAATTACCCAAAGTAAAAATCATGGGCATAATTACACATGTGAAAAAAAGTTAAAAATGGCAACTATTAGTTTCCTCTTTGACCGTCTCCTCTATTTATACCTGGAAATTTGCATTTTGGTGTGTTTCTTTTCTCTTTATTTAATACTAAAATTTTTGATTCATGGAAAAAAAAAACAGCTATCAACTTTCTTGTCAAAATTCAATGTGTTAATGAAGACCCTAAACTTCAGGTTTCTATTGTCATTTCAAACATTGCTTTCTGTTCTTCCATAGCCTCAGTTGTGTTAAGATTCAAAACTATTGATTCTTGCTGAAATTTTGGTGACTTAAGTAGAGAAGCAGCCAAGTCACTGTTCCAACTTTCAGAACTACGATTGCTCTTACTCTATCATCCATCCAACCCAGAAACTTAAGAATTGTCTTTGACTCTCCTGTCTCCTTTTACCCTTTGAAATAATTTGCTGTCAGGACCATGAGAACAATTTGACAGGGCAATTACGAAAGATTGGGCTTTCTGGACACTGGGAGCCATTAAGATTTGAATAGTGAGGTTAATGGGAACACACGTGCATGGCACTGACAGGTCAGTACAGCCAGCATCGTTGTTCTTGCCCATATACCTCACTAACTGTAAACATCAGGAAGGCAGGGAACAAGTTTGTGGTGGTCACAGTTATATCCCTAGCATTAGCATAGTATCTGATACATAATAAATGCTGCACAAATGTTTAATTACTGAGTCTCTATGATACAGCAGACTTTACATTCTGGTGGGGAAAGATAGACAATAAACAACAACAGCAACTGAGAAACAAAATATGATACAAACATAAGGAAAGACAAGCAGAATAGAAAGTATGGGGTTTGGGGAGGGTTGCTAGTTTATGTGACTTGGTTAAAAGGCGTCTCTCTAAGGGAAGAAACCTGAAAGAAGTAAAGAGGCCCTCCACGTGGATATCTTGGATAAGTGCAAAGGCCCTGAGGCAAAAGAAGGCTTAGCATGTTGAGGCAAGTGAATGTCACAATCAGTAAAGAGGAATATAGCACCGTAGTGTCTTTCTTAAGAGAAAAGTACCTTCTCAAAAGAAAGAAAAAGTGCCTCCTCAAAAGTGAAGGGAAAACTAAAAAAAGAGAAAAAAAAATGAAGATAAAAGTGTATCTGTAATTCTCTAGAGACATCAGGCCTTCTCATATACACCCATTGGTGAGAAAACCAAACAGCAATATTAAATTAAAATAGTATTTGTAATCAGGTAGAATTAACCAGCATCTGAGATGAGGCATCACATCTGGCAGCAGAGAAGGGAGGGAATATGATTTGCTTGATATGAAGGAAGGTAGAAATAGTTTCCTTTTTCTCATGTTAAAGCCTGCATAATACACAAAACATAATCCCCGGAGGGTATTAACTATTTATGAAAGCCAAATATATGCTTTTAATCTCTGGCATTTGAGTTCTGAGAAAGAGGCTGGAACTGCCATATATTCATAACCTCATTTCCCAGGAAATGAAAAGTCAAAAAGAAAGGATATGAGGAAAAACAGGAAGCTGTCACAAACTAACCTTCTGTAATATCTCCATTTTCTTAGCTGTACACTTCTGTGCTGGTTTGAAAGGATGTATGTCCCCTAGAAAAGCTATGTTTTAATCAAAATCCCACTTCATAAAGATAGAATAATCACTATTCAATACTGTATGTTTGAAACTGCAATCAGATCATCTCCCTGGAGATGTGATTTAATCAAGAGTGGTTGTTAAACTGGATTAGGTGACAACATGTCTTCATCCATTTGGGTGGGTCTTGATAAGTTTCTGGAGTCCTATAAAAGAGGAAACATTTTAGAGAAGGAGAGATTCAGAGAGAGCAGAGAATGCTGCAGCCCCAGGAAGCAGAGAGTCTACGAGCCAGCAACCTTTGGAGATGAAGAAGGAAAATGCCTCCCGGGGAGCTTCATGAAACTGAAAGCCAGGAGAGAAAGCTAGCAGATGACGCCGTGCTCACCATGTGCCCTTCCAGCTGAGAAAGAGAAGCCCTGACTGTGTTCGCCATGTGCCTTCTCACTTGAGAGAGAAACCCTGAACTTCATCGGCCTTCTTGAACCAAGGTATCTTTCCCTGGATGCCTTAAATTGGACATTTCTATAGACTTGTTTTAATTGGGACATTTTCTCGGCCTTAGAACTGTAAACTTGAAACTTATTAAATTCCCCTTATTAAAAGCTGTTCCATTTCTGGTATATTGCATTCCAGCAGCTAGGAAACTAGAACAACTTCTTTATAAAAGAAGAAAGGGGTATATTTCTGGAAGTTTCTCTAGTCAATAGCACTCATTGTCTTACCATTTCTTATTTTTTGTGACCAAATAGACAACTGAGTAATTATAAACTTGGCAATTAGAGACTAAGAGTGATATACTGAAGCTATTCATCCTAATATCAATAAGGGAAGGAAAATACTAGCTGAGAAACATTGTGTTTTTGCAGAGATTGTGCCCAGCCATCAGTGCATCTGGCAAGAGTCATCCATTAAAGCATGTGTGCAGAGAGAGAGAGTCGTAAATATACTATAATACAGCTTCATAGAAATTGTGCTTTCATTTTAGTAAACTGAACTTGAATTTCAAGCCTAGAAGCTTAGAGCTAGTAGTTACAAGAATTCAGGTCCATGTACCATAAAAATCCACCAAGCAATTCCACCCAAAGCTTTTGAATATTCACATATACCAGATTGAGGCCAATAGCCAAAGGAAAATCTATCACCACCTCAAAAGCCTAAAATGCTGTTTGTTTCCTTGAAAGACATATAAGAGACTTAAGTAGTGCCATTTCATGGAAATAAGAATGAGCTAACTGGGGAACAATGAAATTATCTAAAATTGAGAATGTTGATGGACTATGGACTTTGGGCCCTCTACATGACGCCTGATGAGAAGTAGATTGGTGGACAATGGTGTATACTTATGGACAAAGGTTGTAGTGCTACAAAAAGGAACAATGTCGTGAGGCATGCAACGATGTGAATGAACATGTGAGACATTTGGTGAGACAAAATAAGCCAGAAACAAAAAAACAACAATGGTATGGTCACATTTAGAAAATGCGCATAAGGAAACAGGGGCCTAGAGTATAAGCTTTTCGAGTAGACCCATTAAGCCCGGAGTGGCTTATTATTTCTGGGTTTTTAGAGGCTGTTTTATATATATAACCTGATATTTAGAGATAAGAATGAAGCCGAACAGGTTGGGGTTAAAGTAATTCAGAACATAGGGGTAAGGAAGACAGTGCCTATATTTTAAAACAACACATACTCTTTGAGACCAATGGAAGAAAAGTTTATTTGATCTAGAACTGAAATTTTCTCTAGTGCATAATCTGATTCAACCTATCTGTATAGCTCATTTGAAGAACTGAAACACAGGAAGCACAGAATAAGAAAGAGGTCCTTTAATCCTGTACAGATTATTGTAATGGCTGGAGACATCCTGGAGTATATAAGCAGATTAACAAAAAGTATTGGCAACGTCTTCTGAGGGGTGGGAGAAGGACTATGTAACTGTTAAATCTTACCATCAGAGAATCCCCTGATATTGTGTCAAACTTTAGGGACACCCAAATCAATAGGCCATGCCCTCGATCAGGAGGCTTACTCTTGTGAAGTTTATGTAGGTAGCAGAGAAGCTTAGCCTACCTATAGGCGTGCCTAAGAGTTACTTCTGGAGGACCTCTTTTGTTGCTCAGATGTGGCCTCAGTCTCTTTAAACCCAACTCTGCAAGTGAAATCATTGCCCTCCCCACTACATGGGACATGACATCCAGGGGTGAAAGTCTCCCTGGTGACATGGGAGATGACTCCCAGGGATGAATCATACCTGGCACTGTGGGATCAACAATTCCACCCCAACCAAAAGGGAGAAAAGAAATGTAATTAATAAAGTATCAGTGGCAGAGAAATTTTAAGTAGAGTTGAGAGGTTACTCTGGAGGTTGCTCTTACACAAGCTTCAGTTAGACCTTGCTACCTATCATAACCTGCCAACCCCCAACCAGGACCATTCCAGTAGATCCTAAAGAACACCTCGGGCAATATATAAGATTCCACAATGGTTCCAGGCACTAGAGTAACTTTCCAGAAACCTACAACCTCCAGATGTGTCCCTGGTTCAGATAAGTCCTGAAACCTAGCCCAGCCTCTCCAGAACATCAGATGGTTCCATCTCCCTACCCCATATTAGTGACAGATCCTTCCAATATGAAAAATTTGGAATTGCCGTAGCCCAAACAACCCCAAAGAGAGGTATGGAAAAATCAAAGGTGGTGGTGGAATTATACATAGAAGATAGGACTTAACAAATGAATATGAATGCTGAATCACTAAATTGATATCTCTTTTAGTCTCCAATATTTTAGAGCAGCTAGAAGTAAAAACCTAAAATTGTGCAATTGTAATCCATGTCAAAGTCTGAAATATATTCTACAACTAATTGTGGCTCTGTGCTTTTAAATTTATAGCTTTTTTGTATATATGTTATTGTTCACATAAAAAAAGTCGACTGTGATAATAAAAAAACCTCCTCTAGCCTCCTATATTCTGGAGCAGCTAGAAGGAAAACTATGAAAGGATCATATGGTAGCCCATGACAAGCTCTGGGATCTATCATGTAACCACTTTTTGAAGAGTGCTCTGAAAACTATTGCTCTTTTATTTCTTCACTTTATATATATGTTATACTATACAATAAAAAAAGTTTTTTAAAAAAACAAAACATGAGCTAAGACAGTCACTGTTTCTGGCCCCAAATGCAAATTTTATGGAAAAGAGAGTAGGATCATTTGGTATTTTGCTTTGGCTAATTCCTCCCCTCTAGCGCTGCCAGAATTCTCTCAAACTATGTTTTCCTCCAGGGCATGGGGCAGGGACATCTCTGTGGTCTGGTGTAAAAGTCAGTTTGCCATTTGCTAAATTACTTATGAGCTCAGCTGTTCTTTGGATTTTTTATTGAGCAACTTTTTATTAATATTTTATAAGCAGCCAGAGGCTCTTGTTATTTGATGCATTTCAGAAAATTAAAGAATAAAATTTTAAATTGTAGGCTAAAAAGACAAAAGGATCACCACATCTTAATAAAACAGTTTCAAAACTTTCTCTACATTTGTTTCAACTCAGCTCTTGAAGGGCTTAGATTGATGCAGCCCTAGGACTAAAGAACACATCTGGCGCAGAGTTAGATAGGAGTTTTATTAGTATTTACGAACAGGAGAAGATATTTCCCAGTGGTGGCCACCTGGAAAATATGAAAGCAGCGCTCTGCAAAGGTGGGGGGTGCAAGGGGACAGCTTATAAGGGTTTAGGACAAGGACATGCCATAGGGGATGAAAACAGAATTTAAGCAGAGTCTCATGACCCAGAGATTTGGAGATTTATCGACATATTATGGAGAGGAGTTTAATGTTTTACAAGATAAGCAGTTTACAATACCGTCTCTGCATTCTTTTCTTCCCTGAAGAGGTTTGATGATGGCTAAGTACATACACTATTATTATTTATACTGCTCTCAATTCAGCTCATTGATTGCTTTATATAGTATCAGTATCTCACCATATAGTGTCAGTACTGGGTTGTATTGCCACAGCCATCTATGTGGGAGAATGCCCACTAGCAGATCCATTAGTGTACCAAACAGACTTGGGAATAGTACCTATGCTTTCTAAAGTGGGCATTTCAACAGCTATTTTAGATGCAGTGACTTTAGGTGTTGAATTTTCTTTACAAGACACTGGTCAGGGAATTTCTTGCATTTCTGCTCTCAGAGGGCTGGTATTGAAAATACCATGCTATAGCAAGTAGGCTTTCTATTTGGTCAGTGTGCTCAGTTGGGCACTGTCAGAGAGTGGCTTAGAAACCTTGTCAGTTATCTACTCCTGAATAGGGATGGCCATTTTTAAGGTGACTGAGCACTTTTGCATTAGTCCTTCTGCTTGTAATAAGGCATTATATATAGAACATAATTGCTTTTCTAGGGGGCTGTGTTTTAGTTCTGCCCTTTTCCAAAATTGTTACCAGAGCCAAGGGGTATTTGTTTAGAATGCTGCTTCTGCTACAGATCCTACTTAGAGCCAATATAAGTGCTGGCTATATCCAATTATCAGGGCAGGTTTGGATCTATGCCCCTATTACTTGTTTTGGTGCTGTTGCCCCTTTTGCCTTTTCAGAAGCAGGCTGTTTGAGAAGTATCCTATTCCCAGGAATGGGCTTTCTTTTTTTCTTTTATTGTGAAAAATAACATAAATACAAAAAAGCAATTAATTTCAAAGCATATCACAACAATTAGTTATAGAACAGATTTCAAAGTTTGGTATGGGTTACAGTTCCACAATTTTAGGTTGTTCCTTCTGGCTGCTCTAAGACGCTGGTGACAAAAAGAAATATTAATATAATGATTCAGGAGTCATACTCATTTGTTAAATCCTATCTTCTCTATTATAACTCCACATTCTCCTTTGATCTTTACTTAATTATTTATTTTCTTATTGGTATATCTTTTATGTTCACAAACCATGTGTTCTAGTTTGCTAGCTGCCAGAATGTGATATACCAGAGACAGAACAGCTTTTTAAAAAATTTTTAACTGTTTTTTTTTGTATAGTATAATATATATATATATATATACACACAAAACAAAGAAATAAAAGAGCAATAGTTTTCAAAGCACTCTTCAACAAGCAGTTACAGGACAGATCCCAGAGTTTGTCGTGGGCTACCATATGATCCTCTCATATTTTTCCTTCTAGCTGCTCCAGAATATAGCCGACTAAAAGGCTTAAGTATTTTTTTGTCATTACAATAGACTTTTTTTACATCCTTTTTTGTGAACAATAACATATATACCAAAAAAGCTATAAATTTCAAAGTACAGTACCATAATTAGTTATAGAACATATTTCAGAGTTTGACACAACTTACAATTTCACAATTTTAGGTTTGTACTTCTAGTTGCTCTAAAATATTGGACACTAAAAGAGATATCAATTTAATGATTCAGCGTTCATATTCATTTGTTAAATCCTATCTTCTCTGTATAACTCCACCATCACCTCTGATCTTCCATCCCTCTCTTTAGGGTGTTTGGGCTAAGGCAATTCTAAATTTCTCATATTGGAAGGGTCTGTCACTAATATGGGGAAGGAAGATGGAACCATCTGATGTTCTGAAGAGGCTGGCCTAAGTTTCAGGACTTATCTGGACCAGGGACACATCTGGAGGTTGTAGGTTTCTGGAAAATTACTCTAGTGCCTGGAACCATTGTGGAATCTTATATATTGCCCTAGGTGTGCTTTAGGATAGCCTAGAATGGTCCTGGTTGGGGGTTGGCAGGTTATGATAGGTAGCAAGTCTAACTGAAGCTTGCCTAAGAGCAACCTCCAGAGTAGCCTCTCGACTCTATTTGAACTCTCTCTGCCACTGATACTTAATTAATTATAGTTCTTTTCCCCCTTTTGGTCAGGATGGAATTGTTGATCCCAGGGTGCTAGGTCTGGATTCATCCCTGGGAGTCATCTCCCACATTGCCAGGGAGACTTTCACCCCTGGATGTCATGTCCCATGTAGCAGGGAGGGCAATGATTTCACTTGCAGAGTTGGGCTTCGAGAGACTGAGGTCACATCTAAGCAACAACAGAGGTCCTCCAGAAGTAACTCTTAGGCATGTCTATAGGTAATCTAAGCTTCTCTGCTGCCTGCATAAGTTTTGATTGTCTGCTTATATATTTCAGGATGTCTCCAGGCATTACAATAATCTATACAGGATTAAAGGACCTCTTTCTTATTTTGTACTTCCTGTGTTTCAGTTGTTCAAATGAGCTATACAGATAGGTTGAATCAGATTATGTACCACAGAAAATTTCAGTTCCAGACCAAATAAACCTTTCTTCCATTGGTCTCAAAGAGTATGCGTGGTTCTAAAATACAGACACTGTCTTCTTTACTCCTCTGTTCTGAATTACTTTACCCTCAACCTGATTTTTAATTTTTAATTTTTTTATTTTGTGCATGGGCAGACACCAGGAATTGAACTTGGGTCTCCATCTAGAATAGCTTTTAAAAGGGGGAATTTATTAAGTTGCAAGTTTACAGTTCTAAGGCCATGAAAATGTCCAAATTAAAGCAAGTCTATAAAAATGTCCCAATTAAGGCACCAACAAGGGTTTCCCATCACTCAAGAAAAGCCAATTAAGTTCAGGGTTTCTCTCTCAACTGGAAAGGCACATGGCGAACATGGTGACATCTGCCAGCTTTCTCTCTAGGCTTCTCATTTCATGAAGCTCCCCTAGGAGTGTTTTCCTTTTTCATCTCCAAAGGTCTCCAGCTGTATGGACTCTCCTGATTCTCATGGTTCTGAGGCTGTCTCCAAAACATTTCTTCTTGTAAAGGATTCCAGTCAAGTAATCAAGACTCATCTGGAATGGGTGGAGTCACAGCTCTCTCTAATCAAAGGCTAATACCCACAATTGGGTATGTCACATCTCCATGGAGATAACCTAATCAAGTTTCCAACCTCCAGTGCTGAATAAGAATTAAAAGAAATGGCTACCTCCACTAAATAGATCAGGATTAAACATGGTTTTTTAGGGTACATAATCCTTTCCAATCTGAACCTTATCGATTACAGCAGAAGGTATATTTTTGTTTGTTTTTTAGAAACCAGTTTATAAACATATTCTTATATAAAGAATAAACACATATATAGTGCACCCAAACTGCCAGAAAGGTGAATTCTATTTCTTCTTTCCTACACTGGGAAAACATAACAGAAAAGGAAAAATAATTCCTTCTTGTCCTTAACTGTTTTCTACCTAGGCTGTCAGTTTTTCAAGTGCAGTTTCTTTTCCTTTGCTGGTGTTTTAAATTTTTTTTCCAATGTGGGAATGAAGCTTTTCTGTTCAGCTTTGATTTTGCTTGCAACTTCTTGATCAAAACTCTGGAGAAGACTAGAAAGAATAATGGCACCTTTATTCACAGTAGCCCAGGACTTCAGGTTTTTCATATCAACATGCTCTATGAGTGTTTTTGCAAAACAACCTTCTCTTCCATTTTCTTTCATCTTTTCATCTTACTCTGTTAACCCCTTCAGAACTAGATGTCCAGCAGGATGTTTTGCAATATGAAGCTCTCCGTCCTTGCCACCAGGATGCAGTTCTGGTGCCACACTGGTGATGGCATTCATGGTAGGCTGGATCTCTCCAATTGCAGATCCCAGAATGGCAGTCACCAACACACAGGCCCTCTTATCTAGCACCATCTCTCAGGCATGTCTTTGCAGGTAGCTTAACAAGGCTGGGGAAATGGATGCTAAGAGCTCTTGCCGGCGGATCTCTGTGTCTTTCTTGCTGTGTGCATTTCCATCTCCTTTCTGTAGAGCATCAATAATTTCTCAAACTGTATGTGCAGGGTCTCTGGGGCTCAGTAAATACAATGGGATTTTCCTTCCATATTTGTCATTTGCTATGTTAGGCAAGGAACTGATAATTTCTGATATAATGATCTGTTTCACAAGTTTAGTATCATCAATACAATCAAACGCTGCCAGTAGAACCAAATGGGAGTACTAGCCATTAGCCACTTTTCAACATAAGTTTTCATTGTCTTCACACAATCACTCTCCTGTCCTTGGCATGCCGTGCCAGATGCAGTGCACAGCCACTCTGGCGCCATCGTCTATATGTGCCAAGTATACCACCACTTCTCAGATGGCCTTGATCATTTCTGATCTTAGTTTTGGTAAAAAAAAAAAAAAAGTCCACAAGGCACAGATAGATGGTTGAGCTATGTACATAGCCTTGGGGAAGCATAGTAAACATCCATTGTTGGCTTCTCCAAGTGAAAGTGAATGCAGGCTGCCTTGATTTTTTTAGGGAGACACTGAAGAAAGCATTAGCAAGATTCAATACAAAATAATATTGACACGATTGGGAACTAATTTTTTCTAATAACCCATCGATGTTCAGGACTGCAGCATGCAATGGTGGTGTTACTTTGTTAAACCATGGATAATTTTAGTGTTATATGACGCATTCTATCAAGATTTTGTACTGCCATCTGAAACTACTGAAAGGGCTATGGATGGGTATTATTATCCCCACCTGCTCCAACTTTTTGATAATGGCTGAGATTTTTTTGTGCTGTCCCAGAAGTTTATGTTGTTTTATAGCCACAACTCTTTGAGGCAGGGGTACTCTAACAGGAGACTACTTGGCTTGTCCTCTTAGAACTGCTTAACACTCTACACCAGAAGTGGAATTCCCCTATAGTGGTTTTTGCAATGTTGCATTTTGTAGAAGATTACTTCCTAAAATGTCTTCTGGAAAAGGGGAGATATACATTATATACTTGGAGTAGGGGGGTGGTGCCGTTTCCCAGTTTGTAAAGTTATACTGTGCTGCTTTGTCTGGATCATTTACCTCCCATAGCCATCTATAGCCTGTACTGGCCCATGGAGTCAGAGTACATTCCCATAGATTAAAGTACATTTAGCACTCGTATCTACTAGTGCTAACACTTGCTGCTGGTTAGTAGGGGACGAGTAGATGGTTAATTGTACATGTGGCCTCTGATCCCCAGGGTCCCTGGCTATTATTCGCACCCAGGGATCTTGGTAAGCCTCTTCTGGAGGAGGGAGGACTCCCAGGCTCAGGCTCTGAATGGTGGTTTCTTTCCTGACGTCTTTCCTCCCTTGGAAGCTTGGGAGCTCAGTTTAGTAAATCTTTGGTCCTTAGGCAGTTTGTGCTATAGTTTTACCAGTACTGCATTAGGTTACCTATCTGTAGCCTCTATCTCTGTGCCTGCAGCAATGAGATTTACCCACACCGCTTGCAGGATACTCAGTTAGGGCTATATGCTCACGGGGAACCTTTCCCATCGCCCTTACTTCCACCTGTCTTTCCCACAGCATCTCTGACTCTCCAAAGTTGCCCAGACCCTGAGTGCAAGGGAGATGGGCTGTCCTAGTGGCAGGCTTAGGATAGCCATGAGAGGCCCGTAGTAATGGCTGGGGGCAGTAGGCAATACTGTGTCTTTCATTCCTGGGTGTAAAAGCTTCATTGTCAGGACCTATGAAAGCCACAGCATGAATGACATGCCTCATCATCAGCCTCCTTAAAATGTTTTGTAGTTCCTTCATATTTTGCCAATGGAGGTATTGTGTGGTATGTCTTCTCCATTTGTCCATGCAGCCTTACATCTGTCAATCAGCCATACCAACAAGGAGGTGGTTTTTGCATCAGCTAAGATAGCATACAAGTGTTGTCGTAGCAAAGGGTGGGTTGTAATAGATGCCAATTTACTCATCTCCACTCCAGAAAGGACTATCCCTTCTGTTCTGGTGCCCCATAACCTCAGAAGCCAATTGGGTAGGGACTCCCTAGTTTTTGTCCTAAATGGCCCAATTTGGCAGCGGTATAATCTCTCACGGTAACATGTAATTTCTCTTCAGGATGTTGGAATTGCTGAACCAAAAGGGGTAGATCTCGTGATGCTTTTCATTTCTGTTGTATTATGGGGTGCACCTGTTGGGGCTCTTCATCTTCCTCCACCTCCCTTTCCTTCTCCCGTTCCTCTTCCGAGGAGGAGTCTATGGGTTCCCACACTTTGGGGTCCCATCCTGGAGAGGCTAAGATCTTATAAGATCTTAAGAACTTATGGCCTCTGACTCAGGCATACTGCCTGCCAGAGTCTTTGACTGACCATCCACTCAGCACAGGCAACTGGTCAGAGAGTCTGTCATTTTCACTTGGGCAAGGTGCCTATTTCTTTCTAGTTTTAATTTCTCCTCCAGATGGTAGGATGTTGCTTTTGCCTCCTGTTCTGCCTCTGTGGCCATATATAAAGCTAAAAGCAGCCAAGCTATGACCACTGCTACCTGGTGTTTTATTTTCTTTTTGCTAAAATTTAGTTGTCCTTCTGTCTGTTGTGAAACACTTAGCAACCCGCCGGAGTTTTCAGGGCATCCCCATGCTCTCGCGGTGGTCCCCATTTGTCCAGGAGGGCAGCCACCCCACCTCCCCACGCGGATAATATAGGGCAATTTGGGATTTTCCTCATGGGTTCTCCCTTCCCAGGACTCATGCCCTCTACGGCCGGTGGCTCTGTGGTCTCTTGGCTGACTCACCAATTGTTTCAACCCAGCTCTTGAAGAGCTTGAGTTGGTGCAGCCCCAAGACCAAAGAATACATCTGGTGCAGAGTTAGACATGAGTTTTATTAGGATTTATGAACAGGAGCAGATCTTTCTAAGTAGCAGCCACCTGGAAAATATGAAAGCAGCACCCCGCAAAGGCAGAGGATACAAGGGACAGCTTATAAGGTTTAAGACAAGGACATTCCATAGGTAATGAAAACAGAGTCTCAGCAAGGTCTCATGACACAGGGGTTTGGAGATTTGTCATCAACGTATCAGGGAGAGGCATTTTAATGTTTTGTAAGATAAATGGTTTACATACCGTCTGTACGCTTTTCCTCCCTGAGGAGGTCTGTTGGTGTTAACGTCTGTCCAGGTCATTGAGGAGACTATGTTCAGTGACTTACTATCGATAGGTCCTGGGTCTCCACACCTTTCCAGACACTCATAACTGCAATACATTTCAATAAGGGTGATTTGTTGGGATGAGGTGCCAAGATGTCTCCGTACAAAGATGTGCAATAAGTACGGTCTCTGTAAGCGCAAGTTATACAAAGCAGAGTCTAGAACACTACTCATTCCAAGGCTTAGGGAAACATTTCAACACATAAGACGAAAGCTTGAATGAGCTGCCCCCACTCAAATGATTACTTTATAAACAAATGTATATATATATATATATATATATATATATATATCATACAGGAAAAAACAGATGGCGACTCAGCTGAGTCAGCACTGTGCAGCTGACTGAAAACATTAGGGAGCTGCTCCCTCAGCCCCTCTCTTAAGGGTACCATTTTACCACATGCAGTCACTTTCTCTTCATTGAGCTGCTGCCACTGCTGCCTTTGGCTGAACTGCAGCAACGCTAGGAGGCTTAACTTTCAAAAGACAAAGGACAAACTTGTTTTCAATACCAGCAAAAGTGGCTGTGGTGAGTTTGCTTCCACTGATGTGCTCAGGACTGGCAGGAGGAAGTTCTGTGATGCGGGTCTTAGATGTCGGCTCTGAGCTGGAGAGTTTGAGGTCTCCAAAACAATGTAAAACCACTGCTGGAGGCGTTCATGGATGACTAAGGTAACCTACTGAACTGAGGAGAGGTTCGAAACGCTCAGGCTACAGTTCCTTTCCACAAGGGTAGGGCCCCTCCTCCTGAAGCCATCTGTACAACCACAATGCATCGTCTGGTCTGTGCGGGTGGCCACTTGTGGTCTTATCTTGACAGCATCATCAGAGGTCATCAGAAAAGCAGCATGCACACCTGCCATGGCTCCAGCTGCCAGGAGATTTAAACCTCCCACGTTTTTGTTTTCATCAGTCAGAAGTATTTGGCAATGAGCATAAACAGGAAAATATATTGCAAAGAAGAGACTGTCTCAGAGGAAACATGCTTTGGCACCCTTATACAGACTCAACAGTCCCATGGTGATCTCTCCTGCTACCTGCAGAATCTTCACTGTCTCTAGAGGGTTGATGAAGATGACCTGAGAGCCTCCAGCACAACCTCCAGCAAGGACTTTTGTCAAAAGTAGAATAGAATAATCTCTGCTGGTAAATTTGCCTGGAACAAAATTGCTTACAGACAGTTTAATGGCCTTTTCTGGAGCAACCCCTGTAAGTTGTGATATCAGACCCTGAGAGAGACCAAAGAAGCCCTCACAAGGCAAGACTTTCTTAAAACAGTGATAGCTGTTTTTGTACATCAGCTCTCCCACACCAGAGCCAGTGCCATGCTGATTTTGCACGTGGCTCTTCACCATATCTATAATATACACTGCCGTGGCTCCCACAATTCCAGCAACTGAATCTAGAGGGAATCTGTGAGGAAACTCAGCAGTTTGGAGCCAAATGGGCCTGCCTAACCATTGAGATTGCTGCCTCTGCAGTTCTGCCAGGCTATAAGGTAAGACACCCACAGTCAACAGGGCTATTCTCTCCATATCTTCCAAAGTCAGGCACCCTGTAGCATAATATAGGTCTGCAAACTGGTAGAGAATATCAATTTCTACCGGGGTGACTTGTCCAAAGAGTATGGCATTCTGGGCAAATTCCTCCTTTGGGACTTCAACATCTTTCCTTGTGCCAACTAGAGTGGTAAATATTTTACAAACAAGTTCCATATTACTCAGTAAGGAGTTAAATGCATTCAAGTAGGAGTAGCTAACCTAGTGTGAGATACTTACGCCAGCTGCTAAAACTAAGTTCTCCTCCATGAAAGGAGTAAGCCTGTGAGACTGAATGGTAACTATGATGTTACTGAAATCCAGCCCAGAAATCCTGCCACTTTTGCTTTTATCTTTCAATGCAAAGACATGTGTTGCATGTTCCAATTGCAACTCCTGGAGAAACTGTGAATTTCATGTGGTTAAGATGCTTCTTCCAGTGACATCCAAATGCAGTGAAATAAATTTACAGTCCCAATTAAAAGGGATATGATGATGAATAATAGTCTGTCCAAAATTTCCTTTGACATTTTCAAATGTCACCTCTCCATTTCCACTCTTGACAAACAATTGGAAAGCCACTATAGACATGGAATCTGGAACACACAAAACATTTAAATGCCAAAAACTCTTGAGAGGCATTCAACTCATCCTTGGTTTGATGTATTACTCATGCCAAGAGCTGCACAATCTTTGGATTGTTATTTTTGGATCATTCAACAGTCCTGTACAGTGCTGGATAAAGTCTTCCAGGGTCATGTAATATTCTCCATCTTCCTCAGTACTGGTATACTGTAGGAATATGTTTAACTCATGAGGATCACCTCCTGTAGCTGTCTGCACCTTGATCGCCATGCTCTACTGGGAAGCCGAGTACAAGCAAATCATCATGTCCTTTTTGATAGAACATTCATATTAGCGAATGGATTTAAACATTGTTTAAATGGACTGCTTATCAAAGCATGCTTTTTAAGATTTAGACAAATTCTCCTTTAAGAGAGAAATGAAGAAAATGATAGCATGTCAATTTCTGCTTTGCTGTTCAGCATTAAGTTGGATTTTTATTTTCTTGGTGCTTCGATGTAGGTTCTGGGCTTTATTCTCCATCTCACATTTGCCAGGTTGTATTTTTTTTTTTGTATACTGTATGGTGGGTCTCACATTTCATTCTTTTTCCCTGTGAGTATCCCGTTATTGCAGCACCATTTGTTGAAATTTTTTTTGGAAGTGCACAGGCCAGGAATTGAACCTGGTTCTCATGCATGGCAGGCGAGAATTCTATGACTGAATTACCTATGCACCCCCCCCCCAGTTTGTATTGTTTAGAAATATTGCTGTAATAGTGATTTTTAAATCAATAATAAATTACCTACTATTTTCCAAATTTCCTGTATTTCACCTATAACTCAAAGTTTGGATTCCTTTGTAAATATGAATTTAGTGTTGGCTAGCTATGAGGTGAAATTAAAAAAAAAGATGAAGCCGGGGAAGTTCAATACCTTTAGAAACTAACTGAATAACAAGAAAGGAGTCAAATTAAACATTGATATCTCACGACTGTATTTGTGGGAGAATGGTGATGTATATGTTACATTCTATGTCACACTTTATCTCATCCTGAAAATTAGCCAACAACCTTGTATTAATTTTTATTGTTCAGAGATGAGCACGTAAAAAAGCTTTCAGTACAAATTATGATAATGAATCCAAGATATGATTAATCAAATGCCTTGGATGCCATAGTATAGCATCTTTCATGATGTGAAGCCTATTAAACTTATGTGAAACTTTAAGCAAAATAACTTTAAGCTGATTGCTAACCAAAAGGTTATTTTCATATTCTAGATTTTACTCAGCATTGTCACCAAAAATGTTATGTTTTTGTTTTATACAAAACAGAGATATACATGCTTTGACATAAAATAGGGACACACATACTTTGTACTTAGATGGTCTTTTCAATCAAGGAACAAAAATATCCTATAAATGTTTATTGCTTTCCTGGGCATGTTATATGCAAGACTTGAGTACCAGGATATGATATACATTTTTTTTTGTCTTTCAAAAAGGGAATTCATTAAGTTGTAAGTTTATAGTTCTAAGGATATAAAAATGTCCAAATTAAAGCATCCAGAAAAAGATGCCTTGACTTACCAATATCTGTCATGTTGGAAAGGTGCATGGCTGGTATCTGCTGGTCCTTGTTCCTATTTCCATTGCTTTCAGCTTCTGAGTCCAGTGGTTTCCTCTCTAAGCACCTGTGGGACTTCATTTCGCTCCTTTGAGGCACAAATCTGGATTCTGGCTTGCTTAATATCTCATGGGAAGGCGCATGGCAATGTCTGCTGGGCTCTGCATCTCCAAATGTGCATGAGGAGGTGTCTCCTCTCTCTGTTAGCACTTCAAGGATCTCCAGATGACTCTGTGCCAGCTCTGAAGCAACTTGTCCAACAGGATATGATATACCTTTGCACTTAACATTTCCTTCAAGAGAATTTTAGCAAAATAGCTAAGTAATCATTTTTTAAACTTTTTAAAATGCAAATATATTGAGACATATCCACACACACAATCCATCCAAAGTGTACAATCAATAGCTCAAAGTATCACCATATAGTTGTCCATTCATTATCACAATAAATTTTAGAACATTTTCATTACTCAAAAAAAAAAGAAAGAAAAGAAAAGAAATCCCCCCAAAACATCCCATACTCTTTACCTCCACCCCCTATTATTAGCCCCTACCATTGGTGAGGTACATTTGTTAGTGTTGATGAAATCATATTAAGATTTTACTGTTAACAATAGTCCATAGTTTGCAATAGGTGCAATTTTTCCCATATACCACTCTGTTATTAACTCTGTGTAATAGTCTCATATATTTGTTATACTTCATGAAAAAACTTTTTTAGTATTTGTACTGTTAATCACAGTCCTTGTCCACCTCAAGATTCTCTGTGGTATGCAGTCCCATGTTTTAGCATCTAGCTTTCCTTCTAGTAACGTACATGACTCTCAACTTCCTCTTTCAACCACATTCACAGACAATTCAGCACTCTTCATTATAATCACAACAAGGTGCTACCATCACCTCCATACATTTCCAAACATTTTAAATTTAACCTAGTTAAAAATTCTGCCTTATTAAGGAACCACTCCCCAATCTCTCATTCTATCCCCTGATAAACTGTATTCTAGATTTTATGTCTATAGTTTGCATATTATAAGTAGTTCACATTAATGAGATCACAAAATATTTATCCTTTTGTGTCTTACTTATTTCACTCAACATAATGTCCTCAGAGTTCATCCATACTGTCATATGCTTCAGGACTTCATTCCTTCTTACTGCTGAATAATATCCCATATGTATATACCACATTTTGTTTACCCATTTATCAGTTGATGGACACAGGATTGTTTCCTCCTTTCAGCAATTGTGAATAATGCCACTATCAACATTGGTATGCAGATGTCTACTTGAGTCCCTGCTTTCAGTTCTTCTGGGTACATTCTAAGTAGCAGGATTGCTGGATTGTAGGGCAATTCTATACTTAGGTTTCTGAGGAACTTTCACACTGTCTTCCACAGCAGCTATACCATTTTACATTTCTACCAGGAGTGAATAAATATTTCTATTTCTCCACATCCTCTCCAACACTTGTAGTTTCCTGTTTGTTTAATAGTGGCCATTCTAGTAGATGTAAAATGATATCTCATTGGTTTTGATTTGCATTTCCCTAATAGCTAGTGAAGATAAGCATCTTTTCATCTGCTTTTTAGTCATTTGTATTTCCTCTTTGGAAAAATGTCTTTTCAAATCCTCTGCCAATTTTCTTAATTGGATTGTTTGTCTTTTTATAGTTGAGTTGTAGGATTTCTTTATTTATTCTGGATATCAAACGCTTATCAGATATGTGTGTTCCAAATATTTCTCTCATTGAGTTGGCTGCATTTTCACCCTTTTGACAAAGTCCTTTGAAGCACAGAAATATTCACTTTTGAGGAGGTTACATTTATCTATTTTTTCTTTCATTGCTTTTGCTTTGGGTGTAAGGTCTAAGAAACTACCGCCTATCACTAGATCTTGGTATTTCTCTACATTTTCTTCTGGGAGTTTTATGGTACTTTCTCTTATTTTTAGATATTTGATCCATTTTGAGTTAATTTTTATAGAGGATGTGAGATAAGAATCCTCTTTCATTCTTTTGGATATAGATAACCAGTTCTCCTGGCACCATTTAAGGAAGAGACTATTCTGTCCCATTTACATGGACTTGGGAGACTTGTCAAAAATCAGTTGACTTTGGTGCATAATAAAATTCCTATATGAAAAAAAATCAATTGACCACAGATCTGAGGGTCTATTTCTGAGCTCTCAATTTGGTTCCATTTATCAAAATGTCTGTCTTTATGCCAGTATCATGCTGTTTTGATCACTGTAGCTTTATAATATGCTCTAACATTTCCCTAATAGCTAGTGAAGATAAGCATCTTTTCATCTGCTTTTTAGTCATTTGTATTTCTACATGAGTCCTCCCACTTCATTCTTCTTTTTCAAGATGTTTTTTGGTATTTGTGTCCCCTTAATCTTCCAAATAAATTTGATAGCTATCTTTTCCATTTCTGCAAAGTGGTCTTGTTGGAATTTTGATTGGTATTGCATTGAATCTGTAGATCAATTTGGGTAGATTTGACATCTTAACAACATTTAGCCTTCCTATCTGTGAACAGAGAATGCCCTTCCATTTATTTAGGTCTTCTCTTGATCTTTCAGCAATGTTTTGTAGTTTTCTCTGTACAGGTCCTTTACATCCTTGGTTAAGTTTATTCCTAGATATTTGATTCTTTTAGTTGTTATTGTAAATGGAATTTTTGCTTGATTACCTCCTTGGACAGTTCATTATTAGTGTACAGAAACACTACTAATTTTTGCATGTTAATCTTGTATCCTATCACTTTGCTGTACTCATTTGTTAGCTCTAGTAGCTTTGTCATAGTTTCTTTCTTTTTTTTTTTTTTACTTTCTAAATATAGGATCATGTCATCTGCAAATGACAAATTAGATGCCTTTTGCATTTCTTTTTCTTGCCTGATACCTCCAGCTAGAATTTCCAGCACAATATTGAATAACAGTAATGACAGTGGGCATCTTTGTCTTCTTTTGATCTTAAAAGGTTTCAGACTGTCATCATTGAGCATGATGTTAGCTGTGGGTTTTTCATATATGCCTTTATCAGGTTGAGGAAGCTTCCTTCGATTTCAACCTTTTGAAGTGTTTTTATTGAGAAAGGATGCTGGATTTTGTCAAAAGCCTTTTCTGCATCAATGAAGGTGATCATGCGGTTATTTCTTTCAATTTGTTAATGTGGTATAGTACATTAGTTGATTTTTTGTGTGTTGACCCACCCTTGCATACCTGGAATAAAACCCACTTGGTCATGGTGTATATACATGCTTTTATTAATGCAAGTTGGTAACATGAGATAGCGAACAGTGTTAACTTTTGTTGTTCCCCATGGCAAATGTAGAAGTAATTTGGTAGGCTTCTTAGGTTAAATAGGCTTAAATTGAGAAATTGGTTGTGCCAGTTGGTCAGATTTAAGTAAGATGAAACCATTAGCTTCAATGGCTGATACAGTGGAAGGAGGTGTGGTTGCGATTGGAGCGGGGGGGCGTTCTCAGTTCTGCCCATTACCAGCAAGTTACTTCACCTGTCTGAGGCTTGGGTGTTTTCACTTTTAAACATTAATCCCTCTGCTCTGTAGCTGTGAAGCTCAATTAAGAAACATGCAAAAACACTTTGTAAACTGGAAAGCACTGACAGACGACGATTCTCTTCTTTGATACAGATTTCTGTTCCCTGATATTGCTGGTGGGGACCAGAGTTCTAGTGCACTGTGACTGAGCTTTCCTTTGGCACCCACGTACCTTTTATAGTTTAGCTTTGTTTCTACATTGGCAAGATTCCTCTTGCTGAATAGAGGTAATTTGCTTAGAATGGGGACCGTGTCAGTGCACGTCTGGGTTTGGTCTCAGTGCCACTTACCCGGGAGAGTGAAGGTGTTGCTTCAGAGCACAGTTTATTATTATTTTCTTTTTTTCCCATTTCTTTCTTTCTTTTTAAAAACTTTTTATTGTGAAATATAACATATATACCAAAAATAATAATATAATCTTCAAAAAACATTTTAACAAGTGGTTACAGAACAGATATTAAAGTTTGGTATGGGTTACTCTTTTGGTTTGTTTAAGCTGCTAGAAGGCAATATACCAGAAATGGAAGACTTTTAAAAAGGGGATTTATTATGTTACAAGTTTATAGTTCTAAGGCCATTAAAATGTCCAAAATAAGGCATCCAGAGAAATACCTTGATGAAAGAAAAGCTGATGGGTCCAGAATACCTCTGCGAACTGGGAAGGCATATGGCTGGCATCTGCTGGTCCTTTGGCTTCTGGTTCCAAACAGCTTCCCCAGGGGTGTTTTCTTTCTGCACCTCCAAACATCTGGGTCTTGTGTTGGGTCTGTCACTTCTGTTGACTCTGTCACTTCTTCCAAAATGTTTCCCTCTTAAAGGGCTCCAGTAAGCAACCCCACCTTGAATGGGTGGAGACACACTCCAAGGAAACCACCTAATCAAAAGGTCCCACCCACAACTGAATGGGTCACAGCTCCATGGAATCAATAAAAAAGATCCCACCCAACAATATTGAATAAGGATTAAAAAAAACTTGGCTTTTCTGGGGTACACAACAATTTCAAGCTGGCACAGTTACTATTCCACATTTTCAGGTTTTTCCTTCTAGCTGCTCCAAAACACTGAAAGATAAAAGAAATATCATTATAGTGATTCAGCAGTCATATTCATTTATTAAATCCTAGCTTCTTGGTTATAATTCCTCCTTCTCCTTTGACCATAGGGGTCTTTGGGCTGTATCCATTCTAACATTTTTATATTGAAAAGGAGTATAAAAATATAGGATAAGGGGATGGAATTCATTGATATTCTTGGAGAAACCGATCCCTCTGGGTTTCAGAACTTATCTAGCCTAAGAACCATCTAGAGCTTGCAGATTTCTGGAAAGTAAACTTAGCAGATGAAACGTTTGTAGAGTCTCAGTTAGAACCTGAGGTGTTCTTTAGGGTTTACAGGAATGATGTTAATTGATGTATTGAAAAACAGTGGTGATTAGCAATATCTGGCTGAAACTTGCAAAAGAGTAGTCTCCAGAATAGCCTCTTGACTCCATTTGAACTCTGTTGGCCACTGATATCTTATTTTCTTTTCCCGTTTTTAGGCCAGAAGGCATTGTCAATCCCACAGTGCCAAGGCCAGTCTCAACCCTGGGAGTTATGTCCTACTTTATCAGGGAAACTTTAACCCCTAGATGTCATGACCCACATAGAGGGGAGGGTAACAATTTTTGTTGCAGAGTTGGACTTAGAGAGAGAGAGGTCACACCGGAGCAACCAAAGAGGTCTCTTGGAAACAACTCTTAGGCATAATTATAGATAGTCATAGCTTTTCCACTACAGAAATGTTTCATAAGAGCAAGCCTCAAATTAAGGGCTTGGCCTATTTTCTTGGGAGTCCCTAATGTTTGAGAAAGTACCAGGGGTTTCCCAGATGGGAAAATTTAGTATTTCCATATTTTTTCCCCAGTCCCTCAAGGGACTCTACCAATACTTTTTAGTCATAAGCCCACCATAGTCTGGGTATTACATTAAACTATACAGAATTACAAGGCCTTGTTCCCATTCTGGGTTCCATCTGTCTAGGTTGTTTAAATAAGCCATTCAGACAGGTTAATTTAGGCTGTGTTACAGGATATTTAGGTTCTAGACACAATAAACCTCTCTGGCTTTGGTCTCATACAGTAGGTGAAGCTCTAGAGTACATACCCTATCATCTATTGCCCTGTGTTTTGATTTACTTTGGTTCCAATCAGAGCAGCTTCATTTTATCTCTAATTGAAGGCTCATCTCTTTTTCAGTTACTGTAACTGTTATTGTGTGTAGCAGTGCTGACTTTCAGAGCTGCAGAACTCCAGCTCTGAGTCTTAGGTGTTACAGAAGTACTCAAAGTTCCAGGGAAATACCAGCTTGTACACATAGCTTAGCGTCTCAGAATCTAGAAATACATTTACAGTTGCAGACTAAGTAGGGCTACTGTAACAGTTTATGATCTAGGCTCCAATTGTCTTACCAATATTTTCTGAAAGAGACCACATAGTATTTGTTATTTTGTTTCTGGCTTATTTTGCACAAAACATTGCCCCTAAGGTTCATTCAGTTTGTTGCTTGCCTCATGACATCATTCCTTTTTGTGGTAGCACAGATAATGTCCAAAATAAACAAACCATGTCTTACAGTGTTCTCACTTGGTTGTACAATTAGCGTCACTCTTAATTTTAGGCAATTTTCATTGGTCCTAAGAGACAAAGAACCAATATACAGCCTCACCAAATATCCAATCAAAACTTCCCCTAGTCTCTTGTTCTTCCCTCTTCATTCTTTACCCCTGCTATTGCTGTGGTACGGTGGCTGTCTTCCTGTTAACTATAGGCCATAGCATGCAATATAGTTTTCCCCTATACTGCTTATTATTGGCTTTTTGTACAAGATCATATTTTGAAGGAGTTCATGTGAGAACTTATTTATAATTGTAGAATTAACCAATGGGATACATGACAATGAAAATATACCTTTCATCATATTCACTTTCAATATGGCAATGTTTATAACCTTATTAATTAGCTACTATCACTTCTACCTCTTCCCTTACATTTAAGCTCAACCTCACTGGGTAACCTGTTCCTCACCTCTAACTTCTGTGTGCCTTTTAAGTCCCCTGTATTCTACAGTGTAAACCTCTGAGATTACTTTAACCAGTCATAATAGTGAAATAATGTGGTATCTATCCTTTTGTTTGGTTTATTTCACTCAACATTATGTCCTCAAGGTCATTCATACTGTCATGTGCTTCAGGACCTCATTTCATCTTACTGCTGCATAATAATCCATCATATATAGATACCACATTTTGTTAATCCACTCCTCTGTTGATGGGCATTTGGATTGTTTCCATCTTTTGACAATTGTGAAAAGTGCTGCTATGAACATCGGTGTGCAAATGTCTGTTCATGTCATTGCTTTCAGCTCTGCTGGGTATATCCTGAGTATTGGTATTTCCGGGTCATAGGACAAATCGATATTTAGTTTTCTGAGGAACCGCCAAGCTGTCTTCCACAGTGGCTGTACCATTATACATTCCCACCAGCAGTGAGTGTTGCAATTTATCCACATCCTCACCAACCTTTATAGTTTTCTGTTCATTTAATAGCAGCCATTCTTACAGATGTGAGGTAATATCTCATTGTAGTCTTGATTTGCATTTCCTTTATAGCTAATGAAGATGAGCATCTCTTCATGTGCTTTTTAGCCATTTGTATTTGCTCTTTGGGAAATGTCTATTCAGATCCTTTGCCCATATATAATTGGGTTGTTTGTTCTTTTGTTGTTGAGTTCTATGATTTCTTCACGTACACAGGATACCAAACTTTTATCTCATATGTAGTTTCCAAATATTTTCTCCCATTGAATTGGCTGCCTCTTCACCTTTTTGACAAAGGCCTTGGGGGTACAGAAGCTTTTGATTTTACATAGTTCCCATTTATAATTTTTTTTCTTTCATTGCTTATGTTTTGGGCGTAAAGTCTAAGAAGTTATATCCTATTACTACATCTTAAAGATGTTTCTCTGTATTTTCTTCCAGGAGTTCTATGGTAATATCTCTTATGTTAATGTTTTTAATCCATTTTGAATTAATTTTTTGTATAGGGTGTAAGGTAGGGATCGTCTTTCATCCTTTTGGCTTTTGTTATCCAGTTCTCCATGCCCATTTATTGAAAACACTATTCTGTCCCAGTTCAGTGGTTTGGGAGGCCCAATTGAATATCAATTGACCATAGATTTGATGGTCTACCTCCTTACTCTCAATTTGAATCCATTGGTCAATACTTCTATCTTTGTGCCAGTCCCATACTGTTTTGACCACTGAGGCTTTATAGAAAGCTTTAAAGTCAGGAAACATTAGTTCTCCCACTTTGCTCTCCTTTTTTAGGATATCTTTAGCTATTCAGGGTCTCTTACCCTTCTAAATAAATTTAGCAACTAGCTTTTCCAAGCCTTCAAAATAGCTTGTTGGAATTCTGATCAGTATTGCATTAAATCTGTAGATCAATTTGGGTAGCGAGAGGTTTTTCGATTGGAAATGAGACATTGCCATGAGATGTTAAGCAAGCCAGAACCGGAGAGAGCCAAGGGAAGCCAAAAGATGAAAGCCAGTCCTGAAGAAGAAAATTGAGGAACTCCCACAGGAACGGAGGCTAAAAGCAATGGAGTCCAGGAGATGCCAGCCACATGAATATCCAGCTGACAGAGGTGTTCTGATCTGTTAGCCTTTCTTGAGTGAAGGATGTGGGTGCCTTAATTTGGACACTTTCACTTCTATGAACTGTAAACTTTTAAAAAAAATTTATTTATTACTTTTAAATTAAAAAAATATGACAACAAAGAAACACAACATTCTTAATATATAATTATTCCGTTCTACATATATAATCAGTAATTTACAATATCACATATGAACTATAAACTTTTTAATTAAATTCTCCTTTTTAAAAGCCGTTCCAGTTCTAGTGTATCACATTCTGGCATCTTGCAAACCAACACAATGTCTATTACTTCTAATTCATTTATCAAATTGTATAAATTCTCCATTTTTTTTTTTTTTTTTTGGTGATCCTCTGTCTGGTTGTTCTATCTAAGGAGGAGAGTGGTATATTGAAGTTTCCCATTATTATTGTTGAAATGTCTATTGCTACCTTTAGTTTTGCCAATATTTGCCTCATGTACTTTGGAACCTCCTTGATTGGGAGCACAAACATTTATGATTATTATTTATTCTTGGTGAATCATCCTTTTTATTATGATGTCTTTGCATTTAAAGTCTATTTTACCTGATATTAGTATAGCAACTCCTGCTTTCTTTTATTATAGCTTGCATAGAACATCTTTCTCCATCCCTTCACTTTCAATCTATTAGTATTCTTGGGTCTAAGATATGTCTCTTGTAAACAGCATATAGGTGGATCATATTTTTAAATCCATTCTGCCAATCTGTGTCTTTTAATTGGTGAGTTTAGTCCACTAACATTCATAGTTATTACTGTAAAAGCAGTTCTTGAATCTACCATCTTATCCTTTAGTTTTTATTTGTCAGATCTATATATTCTTTTTCTTTACTCTCTCTTTTTATCCTTTGAATTACCCTTACTGGTACTCTTCAATTCTGTGCCCTTCTCCCGACCTCCCTTTCTTCTCTTTTTTCAACCAAAACAACTCCCTTTAGTATTTCTTGTTGGACAGATCTCTTGTTCTTAAGTTCTCTCAATCTTTGTTTGTCACAGTTCTGTGCCTCCTCCAGATTTCCCTGTCCTATGTGTTTTCTTCAGCTGACAGGACTCTCTTTTATATTTCTTATAGGGCAGGCCTCTTGTTGACTCGTTCTCTCAGTCTTTGTCTTTGAAGATTTTAATCTCTCCCTCAATTTTGAAGGAAAACTTGGCTGGATAAAGAATTGTTGGCTGGAAGCCTTTCTCATTCAGGATCTTAAATACATCATACCACTGCCTTCTTGCCTCTATGGGGTCTGTTGAGTAGATTGAACTCAATCTTATTTGGTTTCCCTTGGACGTAGTAGATTGCTTTTCTTGTGTAGCTTTCAGGACTCTCTGCTTCTCGTCAACATTTGACAGTCTGATTAGTACATGTCTTAGAGTAGATCCATTTGGAGTTATTCTATTTGGGATTCATTCATCCTCTTTGATTTGCATATTTATATCTTTTATAAGGTTTTGGAAATTTTCTCTGATTTTATATTCAACTAATCTTCCCAGCCCTTTATGCCTCCTTCTTCTTCTGGGACACCAATGATTCTTATATTTGCACACATTTTGTTGTCCCTCATTTCCTAGAGATCCAGTTCCATTTTTTCTATCTTTCATGCCATTTGTTTTTTTGTGCACTTGAGTTCAATTGTTTTGTCTTCTAGTTCACTTATTCTTTCCTCTACCTCTTCAAATCTACCATTGTGAGCCTCTAGTATGTTTTTAATTTGGTTTAGAGAATATTCATCTCTGTGAGATCTGCTATTTCTCTATTTAATCTTTAAAATTCTTCTTTATGCTCTTTTAGTGTCTTCTTGATATCATTTATTTCTTTATAAATATACTTGAGTAGTTGTCCCATATTCTGTGCCCCCTCCAGTATTTTGATCTGGTCATTTAGCTAGGCCATTTCTTCCTGGATATTCCCATACATTGTGATTTTCTGTTGTGTGCAGGGCACTTGATTATCTTAATAAGGTTATTTTGCAAGTTGGTTTCCTTCATTCGTCTAAAGTTTTTATGTATGTGGCTTTGTGTTGGAGTTTCCCTTTTAAACTTGGTTTGTCCATAATTCCCCTCCAAACCAAGGCCTGGATCTCATTCTACTTAGGAGTCTATTAAAAGCTAGGAAGACCCACAGACTCCTCAGAAAAGCCATCTTTGCATTATTCCCAGTCTGGCTCCCTCCTTCACTGCAGCCACCTCCACCACATGCCACTGCCACAGACATCAGCAGCTTTATAGCCAGAGTTCTGGAACTCTTGCTTTCTTTTAAATCCATTGCATCAGATCACTGGTGTTCCCCATCATGTCAGACACAGCTGTGGATACCAGCTCCGAAATCACCACCAAGGACTTAAAGAAGAGGAAGGAAATTTGTGGAGGAGGTGGATAACAGAAGAGATGCACCTGCTAATGAGAACAGTAATGAGGAAAATTGAGAACAGGAAGCTGACAATGAGGTAGATGAAGAAGAGAAAGAAAGTGGGGAGAAAGAGGAGGAGGAGGAAGATGGAGATGGTAAGGAAGAAGATGGAGATGAAGATGAGGATGCTGAGGCAGCAATGGGCAAACAGGCAGCTGAAGATGATGAGGATTATGATGCAAACACCAAGAAGCAGAAGACCAATGAGGATGACCAGACAGCAAAAAAGGAAACATTAAACTTAAAAAAAAAAAAAGGCCACCATGACCTATTCACCCTCCACTTTCCGTCTCAGAATCTAAATGTGGTTACCTTCGAGTAGAAAGCCCGCCTGCCTGCCACCCACCGCGGGCAGCGACACCCGTAGGTAACATGCATTCTCCACCACTCAACCAAAACCACAATGCGAATTTGCAACAGGGGAGGAAAAAAGAACCAAAACTTCCAAGGCCATGGTTTTTTCTTAAAAATACTTTTAAAAGGAAAATTTGTATTTTTTATTTACATTTTATATATTTTTTCTTTTTCTTTTTTTTTACATGGGCAGGCACCGGGAAGCGAACCCGGGTCCTCTGGCATGTCAGGCAAGCATTCTTGCCTGCTGAGCCACCGTGGCCCACCCACATTTTATATTTTTGTAGATATTGTTAGGGATCCGTCATTTTTAATGATCTCGGATGACCAAACCAGCCTTCAGAGCATTCTCTGTCCTACTTCTTTTTTACTTGTGGTGTCACCATGTTCATTATAATCTCAAAGAAGAAGAAAAAAAAACTTGTAAAAAAAGCAAAAACAACCAAAAAATTGCAACCTTATTCTGAGCATTTCAGTAACTTTTTTGTATGTATGTACTTAGCTGTGCTATAAGTAGTTGGTTTGTATGAGATGGTTAAAAAGGTCAAAGATAAAGATTTCTTTTTTTTTTTGTCTACGAAGTTGCTGTTTAATTATTTATTATTTTTGGCCTGATTGATGTATGTGTGAAACAATGCTGTCCAACAATAAATCAGAACTTTATTTTGCTGAGTTGTACTAATAACAACAAAAAGCTAGGCAGAAAAGATGCTCAGATGGCTCACCAGCAGAATGCCCACCTGTAACATAGGAGACCTGGGTTTGATTCCCAGCCCATGCATAAAAAAAAAAAAAAAGTACTTGAGGGTCTGTTAAAAAAACAGGCAGAAAAAGTGTACTGGTGGTTCAGTGATGGAAAGGTTGCCTGTCACGCAGGAGACCTGGGTTCGACTCCTGGCCCATGCAGCAGAAAAAAATAAAATGGTGGTGTGCGGCTCAGCCAGCCTCCTCAGCCCCACCTCTCTGGCTGCTCTGTCCATACACACCCAAGATCCCCAGGCCCATTTATCTTATGACTGTTCCTTCTTTGTATATTGGAAGCAGTTAACTTGTTTTAAGTTCACAGGCCCACAGCCAGGGAATAATTTTGCTTTAGGACAGACCATACCTGTAACTGCCTTTGAAGAAATTTTGTACTGTTTTTTACTTTGTTTTGCATTTGTTTTGATACTGAAATGGTTTAAGGCTTTTATGATATAGTGCTGAAATGAATGTATTTTGTATATGGAAAGATTTAGTGCATTGTATGTAGGATAGATGAGCATTGTTAGGAGAAAAAATATGTTTGTTATTGTTTTCTTTTTAGAGCTTAACATGGTTTAAAGTCATGTGTATAGTTGCCAGGTTGACAAGGGGTGGATACTGTAGTAGTTAGATTCAGGTGTTATCATGGCCAAATGATGATGCCAAGTAGTTCTGTTGCTGTAGACTTAAATCATCAGCATGCAAAATTCATCTATGGCTTATTCCATCTGCAGCAGGCTAAAGGGAGTGTCTTAGGTAATGAGTGACATTTAATTTAATTATCTGGAGGCGTAAAAGAGGTCAGAAGAGAGCTCAGCAGCTCAGCAGTCCAGCACAACTCAGCCCAGATTTCAGAGCCAACACAGATTCAGACATTTCTAGATGTAGAAAGGTTTCACCCTGGGGAAAGCCATTTGAACCCAGAAGCCAGGAGGGAAGCCCTGCAGATGTTACCATGCAACAGAGAAGCGAAGATGAAAGCTAGCAGCCTTTCCTCTGAGGAACTGTAAGTTTGCAACTAAGTAAATGCCCTTTAAAAAAGCCAATCCATCTCTGGTTTTTGCATTTTGGCAGTCTTAGCAAACTAAAACACACCCCAAAACAGCAGGTTATACATTCTTTTCAAGGGATTGTGGAACATTCTCCAAGATAGGCCACCTCCTGGCAGTCAAAACAGTTCTTCATAAATTTAGAAAGATTCAAATTAAAAATAATGGAATGAAGTTGGAAATCAATAACAGCTGGAGAACTGGAAAATTCACAAATATATGGAGGTTAAACAACATAGTTTTAAAGAATCAGTGTGTCAAAGAAGAAATTGTAAGAGAAATCAGCAAACATCTCAAGATGAATGAAATTGGATAAACAACATAGCAAAGGCAGTATTGAGAGAGAAATTCATATCTCTTGACACCTTCATTAAAAAGAAGAAAAAGCTAAAGTCAAAGAACTAACTGAACACCTGGAAAAACTAGAAAAGAACAGCAAACTAATCCCAAAGAAAGAAGCATGAAAGCATAAGAAATATTAGAGGATAAATAAATGAAATTGAGGGAAAAAACAGTAGAGAGAATCAACAAAACCAAGAGTTGGTTTTTTGAGAAGATTAATAAAACTGACAAATCCTTAGCTAGATGGACAAAGACAGAAAGAGAGAACGTGTAAATATATAAAATCAGAAATGAGTGGGGGAGCATTACCATGGACTCCATAAAAATTTTAAGAAGATCGTAACAGGACACTATGAACAACCCTATGCCAACAAACTAGACAATCTGGATGAAATAGATAATTTCCTAGAAACACATGAACAACCTACACTGACTCAAGAATGAGAAAGACCTCAACAAGCCAATCACAAGAGATTGAATCAGTCATCAAAAACCTTCAGGAAAGAAAAACCCAGAACCAGGTGGCTTCAGAGATTAATTTTTATCCATCATCCCAATAAGAAATAATATCAATTCTGCTCAAACTCCTCCAAAAAGCTGAAGAGGAGGGGACATTACCTAACTTATTGTATGAAGCCAACATCACCATAATACCAAAGCCTGATAAAGATACTACAAGAAAGGAAAACTAAAGTCCAATTTCTCTAATAAATATAAATGTAAAAATTCTCAATAAAATACTTACAAATTGAATTCAACAGTACATTAAAAGAAGTATACAGATAAATTCATGGGGTGTGGGGGAGCATGGGTCTTAAGGGAGCAGCACACTCCTGCACTCTGGCCAGCTCTGGGAATAGGCTTGGGAGGTCTTCTCTTGCAGCCCTGCAGTCAGAAGTTCCCATGGGGGACTTAGAAGGCAGCAGACTTGCTTCTCCTGTGCGCAGGGACTGCTGGGTTAGTGCATGGTGCCTTCTCCCCACCCCTGATTTGGTCAACTGTAGGTGCCTGGTTTTGGTGGAGACTGGAGGGTCCCTCCCTGGGAAGGAGGGGGGATATGGGTCAGAGCAGGTCTGTTTGCTGGCTGGCAAGAGAGGCTTGTGGGATCCTGGACCCACTCCCCTATTTCAATAGGGAGAAACTGAAAGGAACATGGGGGTCACCACACCTAAATAATTCTGAAAACCTGCAGGGCAAACTCCATTAGATTTCAAAGTCTTTAGAAAGTGGCAGTCCCACCCTCTCTGAGGGTCTATGCAGCAGCCCTGCTTTCTCCAAATAAGGGCTGAGGTAGCATAATAAGGGTTGCAATATTGGGGAACATTGGGGAGACCACCTTTTTCTCAGCCCCACCCTCCTCAAGCTTGTAGGTGGCACCAGAGCACTCTGCCATCTCTGGGGCACATGCTCAACCCCTTCGGGACAGTGAGGTGGCAGCCAGGCTCCCCAATCCCCAGAGAAAGTGTTCCACCCTCTCTGAGTTTCAGGTCACCAGAACTCTTTGAAACCTTGAGGTGGAAGTCTCACCCTCTGCTTCTGGGGCGAATGCGCTCTCTTCACACACACAGGTGCGTCTGCTTTCCTGGCCCCAGGTTTTTTGACTTCAAACCTTAGTTTCCATGGTTCTGCCTCTGAGGTTATTTTTCTTTCTCTCTGTCCATTTTCTGTCCCTTTCAGTCCAAACTGGAAGTGGATTCATTTATATAGGGATCAGAGCCATCAGACAACGGGACTTTCCACAGATCCTTTCTGGATAACTCCATCTCCAGTCCTGGCTTGTCCTGTAATGGCTGATTGGTTCCATGTGTGGTTAAATCCTCATATGGGGCACTATTCTCTGGGGTCTCAACTTTCTGTAAGCCCAGAATTTTCCAGACCATCAATTTCTGGTTTCTTTGTACCCAAAAGTTTAGTTCTCAGGTTATCCCCTTTCTTGCTGCATTTTACTATAAACTATAGGGAGAAATAAGCCTGCATTTTCCACATTTTGTTTGGAAATTTCCTCAACCAAGCATCACCAGATCATCAAATTCAAATTCTCCCGTCCATCTGTCACCAGGACTTACTTTGCCAAATTCTCTGCCACCTTAAAACAAGGGTCACTCTCTTTCCAATCTCCAATGACACATTCCTCATCAAGCTCAGAGCCAGCTCAGACCCAAACATTTAGAGATGCAGAAAGGAATCACCCTGGGGAAAGCTGTTTGCACCTAGAGGCTAGGATAGTGGATCCAGACAGAGGGCTAGCAGACATTACCATATACCTTTCCATGTGGCAGAGAAAGCCAGAGCAAAGCCAGCTGCCTTTCCTCCAAAGAACCATCAATTTGTAACTAAATAAATTCCCTTTACAAAAGCCAGTCTATTTCTGGTGTACTGCATTCCAGCAGCATTAGCAAACTAAAACAGTGTGCAATGTTCTATACATGCCTGGTAGGTCTAGTTCATTTATCATATTATCATCTTCTCTGTTTCCTTATTGATTCCCTGCCCAAATGTTCTATCTGTTGATGAGAGTGTGTTGAAGTCTCCCACTGTTATTGTTAGATGTTTATTACTTTGGGGCACCTTGATTAGGTGCCTAGATATTTATTATTATTATTATTATTATTGGTGAATTGCCAGTTTTATTAATATGTAGGGTCCCTCTTTGTCTCTTATAACGTTTTTCCATTTAAAATCTATTTTGTCTGATATTAGTGTTGCTACCTCAGGTTTTGTGTTTTTTTGGTTACTACTTGCATGGAACATCTTTTTCCATCCTTTCACTTTCAATCTATTTGTTTCTTTGGGTCTAAAATAAGTCTCTTGTAAACAAGATATTATGGATCATATTTTAAATCAATTCTGCCGATCTGTATGTTTTGACTGCAGAGTTTGATCCATTAACATTCACTGTTTTTACTGTAAAGGCAATACTTGCTTCAACCATTTTATCCTTTGGCTTTTATTTGCTGGATCTACTTTGTACTCTCTTTTTGTGCCTTTTAGTTACCCTTACTGATTATCTTCATTTTTGTTCTCTCCTCCAAGCCTCTCTCCCCTGTCTTTTCTTTTCATCCAGCAGAACTGCCTTCAGTATTTTTTGTAGGGTAGGTCTCTGAGTAACAACCTCTCTCGGCTTCTGTTTATCTGTGAATGTGAATATTTTAATCTCTCCCTCATTTTTTTTGTATTCCTTTTTTTTGGGGGGGGGGGTTGGTGCATGGGCCAGGAATTGAACCCACTTCTCCCACATGGCAAGTAAGCCTTCTACCACAGAACCACCCATGCACCCAAGACTCCCTCATTTTATCCAGTTTATCTGGGTACAGAATTCTTGACCAGCAATTTTTCTCTTTCAGTATCTTAAATATATCATACTACTCCCTTCTCGCCTTCATGATTTCTGATGAGAAATCAGCACTTAGTCTGATTCAGTTCCTATTGTATATGGAGAATTGCCTTTCTCTTGCTGCTTTCAGACCTCTCTTTCTCTTTGGTATTTGACAGTCTGATTTGTACGTGTCTTAGAGTGGGCCTATTTTAATTTATTTTGTTGGGAGTATGTTGGGCTTCTTGGATTGGTAAATTTATGTCTTTTATGAGGGCTGGAAATTTTTCAGCCATATTTTTCTCAAATATTCTTTCTGGTCATTTTCCCTTCTCTTCTTCGGGGACAGCCTTGATGCATATGTTTGTATGTTTCATGATATCAATCATTTCACTGAAACTGATCAAAGTTTTCCATTTTTTCTCCATTTGTTCTTTTATCTGTTTGAATTCACTTGCTCTGTCTTCTAGCTTGCTGAGTCTTTCTTCTGCCTCTTCAAATCTGTTGTTGCGTGTCTCTATATTTTTAGTTTCATCCATTGTTGTCTCTCATTTCTGTAAGAGCTGTTATTTTCTATGCATTCTTTTAAATTATTCTTTACGCTTACCTAGAGTTTTCTGATATCCTTTATCTCTTCAGCCATCTCGTTGAATTTGTTTAGGAAATTTTTGGAACATCTTTGATTAGTTCTTCAAAATTCCGTGTCTCCCCTGACTTTTTAATTTGTTCTTTTGACTGGGCCATATCTTCCTGCATTTTAGAATGCCTTGTTTGTTTTGTTTTCTTTTGTTGTTGTTTGCTGATATCTGGTCATCTGATTATCTTGGTGGGTTTATTCTGAAAGTCAATTTCAGTCTGTTGTCTAAGATTTTGTTGCTTGGGTTTGTATTAAGGCTCGTCTTTGACGGTTGGATTGTCAGTATTTCCCAGCCAAAACGGGGCTATGTACCCAATAGGACCTGGAAAGGCTCCAAAAAGCCCTTTTTTGTCCCTGCACTTTCCAGCCTGCCCAGCAGATGGCAATCTTTGGCTACCTATTCTCCTACTGAAGCTGTTGAAACTTTGGTGCCAGTCCTGTCTGAATGGGAGAGGCTGAAACTGTGGGGATCCCTTGTTTACACTTCACCATGAGTATCTGGAAAAGCAATGGGCTGTGTCCCCCTCTGTTCTTGGTACAGAAGGCTCCCATCGCAGTCCCAGTCTACAGCCCTCCCCCAAGCAGGGGTCAGGCCACTCGCTGCTGCTTCCCTCCAGAGAAGGGCACCAAGGGTCTTTAGTGGGAATCACTCACAGTCTCTGATCATGGTTTCTCAGTCTCTGTACCGCACTCGCCTGAGCGCTATACTGATTTCCTCTGGACCTCCAAACAATTGATTTGGGCAATTTCTGCCTGGCTGCTCACTGCTTTTGGGAAAGAAGTAGGTTCTGCCATTCCCTCCCTAATCCTCCATTTTGGAAGCTTCTCATTGAGGCCCTTTTGTGTTCAGAATTCCTTAGCAGTTTGTGTTCTGCTTTGGGTCTCTGTGGACTCAGGACCCTGTGTCTGGATATGTGTAGGGATCTAACTCACTGCCGTGAGTGTTTTGTAGGCTGTGTCCCTGGTGGGAGGTGGGAGGGGTCCCAGCTACTGCCTCTGTACTTCCCAATGTGTGATACCGAGCAAGGGGGTGGAAAGAAGACTGGACAATCTGGAATGGAAGTTTCCTACCTGATATTTTTCTCTTTCTTTGAGTCACTGTTTGTGGAATCCTTCTCCAGTCTCTACCTTCCTCTAGAGGTCTAAGCAAGTGAGATTTATTCTTGTTTTCACTGGATCTCTGGGGAGGTTTTTCCTGGGAATATCTTATGTTGCCATGTAGATGATGTCTAAATATTCATTTTTAGTAGCAGACCTTTACAGAAATTTATTTTGTGCACAGTTTTGCACTTTAAATTGCCTTGCCTCTCCTGCCTTTGCCTCCTTCCTAGATTCTTTCATCTCTACACCAACAGTCTTGGCCTTTTCTCAGACCCTGGTGCAACACAGGCTAGAAGTAAAGGCTAAAGTTTTTAGTTGCAAACAACAGAATCCATTCTTGTGAATTTAAATTGAAAATGAATTTTTTTAGAGGATAGAGTCAGAGAAATAGGTTTGAGCCTATGCTTCTAGAAGCAGTGCCCATAACCACCCCCCCAAAGAACAGGTCCAGTGAAAAACCACTACTGCCACTGGCAGTAAAAGCCAGAAACTCACCTTCACTTAAACCGCTGCTCCTGCCACTTTGGTATTAAAAACTCAACCCTACAACTGCAGCTGCTACCACACTGGCAGAATGGAAGTGCCGCTCAGAACCTACTTCTAATTATTGCTCACTTCCAAAGTGAAGTCTCCCGTGAAATAATCTGATCAGCAGAAAGTAGGTCAAATGCCTGCATTCCAGGTACAAGAGAAGCTGTGAATTTATGTTCTGGCTTTTAGGGTGCTTGCTCCCGGAGTCTCCCTTACTGCCTACGAGACACAGGAGTCAGGAGCCTGCTGATGGTCCCTGAGCTGCCATGGTGATCCCTTACTCAGCTTTCTCTGCCCTAAGGAACCAAGTTCCCTGGACTGGGCCTTTGTTTTGGGTCAGTTTTACTGTCCCATTCCTGCTCATTTCTCTTTCTAGAGATTCGGGTCCTGACCTTTAGACTAGCCTAATGCCTGGGGCTCCGTTAACTACCCTTCCTCTGCCCAGTCTCCTTCCTAGGCACCTGCGATGCCTCTGAGCCACAAGACTCTTAGTAAGTGTGCAATAAATGTTGAAATAATGAACAAAGAAAACTTTTCTACCAATGAAAAGGCCTCCTGCGTGACAACTATGTGTCTTCCCATTTTCTTTCTACTGGGCTTCTTTCAGCTATAGAACCCAGTTATCTCTCATCTAAAACCGCCACGCTGTCGTGTCCCCTGGACAATGTGCCTCTCTGCCTGCCAACTATATAGTCAGCTCTGACAGTCACCTTTTCTGTCCCCTCGACTACTGGATATCTTACTGCACCAACATGTGACATAACTTTAGATGTATCATTTGACTATCACAGGCTTTGTGTTTTCTCATTTGTAGGGCAAGAGTTGACTAGTTGATAGTCATGGTATACATGCTAACTTTTACACTTGTATACAGTATCTATGTAGTATTGAACTACAAAAATAGAGTATGCTTCTTTCTTTTTCTCTCATATATAGCATGAGGATTCAAACAATATCATATTGTTTGGGGGTTTTTTTCGCATGGGCAAGCACCGGGAATCGAACCCGGGTCTCTGACATGGCAAGCAAGAACACTGCCTGCTGAGTCACTGTGGCCCGCCCTCAAACAATATCATATTGTTTTAAACTGGTATGGTAACATCCAACAAAGGCTCATGCCAAAAAGGTATAAAAAAACTCTCTATTTGTAGCTTAAAAACTTTAGGGATTTTAACAAAATCCCTAAGTGCTCTGCTTATTAGCTGGTGTCCTTGAGCAAGTCATTTAACATTTCTGAGTTACATCATACAGGAAATAATGATATTAAGCTCCATAGACCTCATGCAGTTATGGTGAGGCTCAACTAAGTTTTCTTATGTGGAAATGCTTTGCAAATATGAAAAGCATAAAAAATATACAAGATGATATTATCAATGTTGATGTCAAGTGCTTATAGTCATTCATATTTCCAAAACTGGCAAAAAATAGGAAATTAGATAGGCACTGACTTCCAAAATACAGCCTCCCCTCCATTTCAGTCATGCCCATAACCTCTCTAAAATGAAATTGAAGACTTCCATTGTAAACCTCCTCATTGAAGCTGGGTAGGGAGGCCACAAAAGAGCAAATGGACCCATATGAGTCCTGTCGTGATTGCCATGCACCTGTGACATAAATAAGGCGAAAGAAGCAGAATATTTAACTTGGTGGCAGAATTTTCATTGAATTCTCTTAATTAGATCACAACAGGGGAGTGAATATAATCCACTCTCCCCATTTCCAGAGGCTTTCAATGTGTCAGGAGTCTATCTATTTTTATTACATGAATTGCTTTACAAATAAGCACAGTGTGAAGCACCAATGCTTTATAAGAACTGCATTAATGCACCAACTTGGTTAGAAGCCAAGGAAAGAATAAGAACACAGCCTAGAGAGAACTTAACGAGCCCAGCTTGAACTTTTTCCCAGCCCATACCATTGAACACCTGTTAACAATCATAGTGCTCAGAGAGCACTGAGTATCTAAATACACTATACTAAATTCCATACTCCAGCAGTGTTGATTTATTTTCTCCTTAGGTTTCCGTGACAAAACCTTCTCACCAAAGAGTTATCCTAGTGTGCTGTTTTGAAGCTGTTATGTACCCCAGAAATCCATGTTCTTTTAATCCATTCTCATGGGTGCAGACCCATTGTGGGTGGGACCTTTTGATTAGGTTGTTTCCATGGAGATGTGGCCCACCCACTTCAAGATGGGTCTTAATCCTTTTGCTGGAGTTCTTTATGTAGAGAATAAAGACAGATAAAAGAGAGACAGATACAGAAAGAAGAGAGATGAAACCAAGTGATAGACTCAGAGAGAGAGAAATGTCCTAGAGATGGTAAGAGAAGACCCACAGGACACAGAGTGTCCAGAGAGGTGTCCCCAGGGAAGCAAGCGAGGACACACACAAACAAAAAAGCAGTGCAACCCAGGAACAAAGGATGAGCAGACAGACACCTTCCATGTGACAGAGGAGCCACGGATGCTGTCGGTCTTTCTTCATGAAGGTATCCTCTTGTTGATACCTTAATTTGGACATTTCCACAGCCTGAGAATTGTAACTTGTAACTTAATAAATCCCCATTGTCAAAAGCCACCCCATTTTTGGTATATTGCATTTTGGCAGCTTTAGCAAAATGAAACACCTGGAAAAAAAAACATATCTCTCCTTAAAGACTCTCAGACACATCCAAGATAGGTTAAAATCGAAAAGTAACCAGACTCAACAAATTATGCCATGAATTGAATAAAATTTGATTACATAAACATAAAAGTTTTTTGTTTGGAAAGAGACAGTATAAACAAAGTAAAAATAAAATGACAAATGGGGAGAAAATATTTGCAACATATATTGTAGTAAAAAATCTAGCATGTAATGAGCTTCTAAAAATAGAAAACAAAAGGTCATTAACCCTATAGAAAAATGGGCTAAAGCCCAGAAAAAAATGCAAATGGTTCTCAACCATAAGAAAAATGCAAATGAATACTATTCTGAAATATCATTTCTCATCCATTATATAGGCAAATATCCAAAAGTTTGACAAGTTGGTCTCTTGGAAAGGCGTAGGGAACTAGGGACACTCAACATCTCAATATCTAGCATAATTATATATGAATTTATCCATACCCAAGAATCCCACATCTAGGACTGCATCCTGAAGTTACCTGGCAAAAATAGGAAAAGGAGTTCATTATGGAGTTATTTGTATTAGGAAAGGACTGAAAACAACCCTAATGTCCATCAAGAGCGAATAGATTGAATAAATTTTGCTCCAGTGATTCTCCAACTTTAGATGCATCAGAAGCACCTGGAGACCAAATTGCTGGATCCCAACCCCAGAGTTTTGAATTCAGTAGATCTGATATGGGGCCAGAAATTTGTATTTTTAACAAGTTCCCAGGTGGTGGTGCTGCTGCTGGTCCAGGTACCACACTTCGAAAATCTTTGCTGTAGTATATCCATACAAAGAGATACTGGGTGAGTGTAAAATAAAAGAAAGAATATCTCTGTATATTATATGCGATCATCTTTGGGTTATAGTTTTTAGTAAAATGAAAGCAAAATGGAAAAAATGTGCACTACGCTACTTTTTTCAAGGAAAGGGGACATGCAAATATGGATGTATTTGCTTTTGTTAAAATGATAAACCATAAAAAGTTTAAGAGTCTGTGCAGGATGGAGGAAATATGGTATAGTTAGGCTCCAGGCACAGATGTCATTTAATAGATTTGACCTTGGAAGAATATAAATATTTTACTTATAAAACAAAAAAAAAATTTTAACAAAATCCCTAAAAATAAAAATAATATAGAACAAAGGAACCAAAATATGTATCCAGTTGGGTAGCAGAGCTACACAGAGAGGACTATTTTCAAATGAATTTAAAACAAAATTACTTGAGGGGTGGGCGATGGTGGCACAGTGGCAGAGTTCTCACCTGCCATGCCAGAGACCCAGGTTCGATTCCCAGTGCCTGCCCATGCAAAAAAAAAAGAAACACAATTACTTGACTGCATAGCCCCAGCAGAATACGCCTGACAAAAAGATGTGTAAAAAATAAAATGAAATAAAACCTCAAACTCTTTTCAGTGATCATATCATTGGTGGTAGCATAGGTATTGTTATTTTTGGACTATTATGTGTGATAAAACAAATGAGTAATTATGGGATATTTTTAATATTTTTAATTCTATTATTCTCAGTGTCACTGGTAATCAGGATCCTTGGCATGGGTGAAAGGAGATACAGACAGAAGATGGGATGTACATAGAATGTAGAGAGATACACACAGAACATGACAACGTCATGTACAAACTTTGCAATCTTGAATCTGAAGCATCAGTATAAACTCCTAATTTATTTTATCTTTTAAAAAACAACACAAAATAAAAGATTTCTTAGCTCTCTTCCCTGAAAAAAAACACCTACGTTGTGATCTCTAAATACCATTTCCCAGTAGATGGAAATAGGGCTTCTTGGATAAACGGCTGATTCCAGGTCTCAGCCTGGTGATATACAAGACTACAAGGAAACCCTCAAAGACAACTGGGTCATGTCAAAAGGACTCAGAAACGAGTCCTTCTATCAGCTAAAGATGGGATATTTGAAGCTGAGTGAGAATAATAACTGCAATGGATCACACACATCAAACATGTTTAAATCCATGAGTTCATAATGATATTCAAGAATAAAGGAAGAAAGGAAGGGGTGGAGAGAGGCAGGGCGGAAGGGAGAACAGAAGAGACTTCCATGTGACTATAAAGACCTGACTAAGAATGCATCTGGCTTAGACAATAAGATAACAAACATTTCATGGGTATTTCATTACAAACTACAAAGAAAACAGTTTCCCAGATAGCAATGACCTTGGGAATACTTCATTTTGATCTTCTCCTAACCAAAATAATATACAAAATCTTCTAAGAATAGAGGCTCTTATTACTATTGGGGCATTCAAAATGACATGCAGCTTTATTGGGAAATAAATTGTTCTTTTTCTCAAAAATTCCAGAAAAGTTTCTCAAAAATTGATAATGTTTTATATTAAATTTAGCAGCGTGAAATCTAGACTTCCAATCACAAATACGATATTAATAATAACATTTATTGAACTTTTACCATGTGCCAGTAACTGTTCTAGGCATTTGCATGTTAACTAATTTAATCCTTACAGCAACCCAGGAGATTGGTAATATCATTATGACTATTTTATAGATTGGGAAACAGAGAGACCAATAGGTTATGGTTATACTACTAGTAAAAGGGAGAGCCAAGCTGTGAACCCGAGTAGCTTGGTCCCAGAGCTCATGCTCTCAGGTACTCAACAAGGAGAGAAATTAGCCATCCTATTAACATTGTCATTCCATCAGCAGCCACTTGTAGAGTGGAAAGAGCCCTGGAGCAGAGCACAGGCTCTGCCTCAGAATGGCTGTGTCACCTTGAGCAAATTACTAAGTTTCGTGGAGTTTCTGTCTCCTCATTTTCTTAGTTCTGGGGCTGCCATAGCAATGCATTACAAACAGTGTGGCTTAAAACCATGGTAATTTATTGTCTCACAATTCTGAAAGCTAAAAGCCGGAAATCTTTGTGTCAGCAGAACAATGCTTCCTCTGAAGTTGGTAGGGTAAATGACTGCAGATAATGCACGATATAAACTTTATCACCAGATTATTGTTTTTTCTGTCTTTCACTTACTGTGTCTGAATTCCCCTTACTGATTAGGACACCAGTCATATTGGAGTAAGGGCCCAACCTAATCCATTTTTGCCTCTTCTTAACTAATAGCATCTTCAAAGAACCCATTTCCAAATGGGGTCACATTTACAGGACTAGGGATTAGAACTTGAGTACAAATATCTTTTTCACAGACACAAATGAATCCATAGTACTCATCTAAAAATGCAGATCTCTGAAGTCTTTTTCAGTTGAAAAATTCTAGTCTCATCAATAACAATTTCAGAGTGATACTGATCTATTAACATATATTTTGTTCATTTCTAAGCTATAAATACATTTGCTCAACTTCGTTTAGAATTAAATACTTCTTAAGTTTATAGAACCAGATTCCTCAGAGGCCTCCCTGCAAACTAGATCCTGCATTTGTTGGACTTTATTTTCCCTCCAAATTTTCCTGTGCTCAATTTCAATGCAGGCTTTCTGACACTTATTTCTTAAATTTCTATCAAAATAATAGGAATACAGCACAACCTTTCGGAAAATTAAATCCAGTTTCCTCAATTAACTCATATGCAATCATTACTTACAAGTTGTAATTATGTATTATCCAGTTAATATTTCAACTTCTAGTTCCTAGTTTTCCCTCCGTCACACAGTATACAGATGTCAATTTGAATTCTTTTTGATGAGAGGGTGAGGATGCAAAGAGAAAAAATCATTGTGAATTTATTTCAAATTTCCTGCCCACTATCATCCAATTGCTTCTTAGGTATCACCAGATATCCTTAAATAAATCCTATGACTCAGAATACTTTACACTACATAATTTACATTGAATTTTACAATCTGAAGGGTAGGGTTTTTTTCTTAGTTTTCTACTGCAATTTTAATTTATCTGGGTCTCTCTCCCCATTTTTTTCTTCATATTCAAAGACTTTCCAGAAAAGAACCTACAGCTACTCCATCACCCACTCTATTAATCAAGATATTTAACATGGAGAGAACAATTTCACTGAGTCCCATTTAGAAACTCACATATTGCTATTACTATGACGTTTTTAGTATAGAACCTCCGCTAAGTTTCTTTGACTCATTTCATTCTGTGATTGCTCACATTTAAGTCTTAACCTGAAGTATTTAAAATTGCATGTGGAATTGCCAAATGATTCGATAATGTTCAAATATAAGTGCCATCACATAAGAGAGTGATTTCATAATTCTATCAAAACTGCAATTGGTTTTATCAGAAGCAATTTGTTCTACAGGGCCCTTTGTTTACTCCAAATTACAGTTCTCTTAACCTTTAGATATTTACATTTTGTTTTAGTGTTTCTGAGGTTAAAGAGATTTATGGCTATCCTTTATATTTAAATACGATAATATACTGCTCTCTATATAAGGTGGTCTCAGTGTTGATCTGAATGTTATTCACAGGGGTACATATTAAATATTTTCTGATTAATGTCCACCACTATTTGTGTGATTGGCTTTCCTCTGGTGCCTTCATGGAGCTATAGAAATCTCCAATTGCAGTGTCTCAGCATTATCTGCCTGCTACTGTCAATTCTTAGTAATAATCTACTAGGATCTATCACCCGCATTGGACTTTAGTGTGAATTGTTGATATTTTTCCTGAGACACTTTTTGATCTTTACATTTGGGGATATCTCATCATAATCATTAATGCTGTTGCTGTTATTTTCATTGGCATTACAATCACTATCATCAGGCAACGTATTTTGAATTTCCTTATACTAGATTATTTTTTGCTCTCTAAAGAACATGAAATGGCTGGATAGATTTCTCCTATTGTTAGTCTTGTTTTACTGATAACGACCATTTATTGAGTATGTACTATGTGCCAGATGGCATGTCAAGCAATTTGCAAGCAGTATTTTAGCTTAATCAATAAGGTAGGAATTTTTACCCCATTTAAGCTAAAATAAATTGAGATTCTGTGAGGTTAGGTAATTTGCTCAAGGTCACAGAGAAATGCATTGATGAAGCTACAGTTCTTGTAGGTAGAAGATTGTGCTGGTTTGAAAGGATGTATGTACCCTAGAAAAGTCATGTTTTAATCCTAATCCCATTTTGAAAAGCAGCTATTTCTTCTAATCCCTATTTGATACTGTAGGTTTGAAATTTAAATTAGATTATCTCCCTGGAGATGTGACTCAATCAAGAGTGGAGATTAGGTGGAGATATGTCTCCACCCATTCCAGGTGAGTCTTGATTAGTTCAATGGAATCCTATAAAAGAGGAAACATTTTGGAGAAAGCGAGAGATTCTGAGAGAGCAGAGAATGACATAGCCTTGTGAGAAGCAGAGAGTCCACCAGCCAGCCACCTTTGGAAATGAAGAAGGAAAATGCCTCCTGTGGAGCTTCATGAAACAGGAAACAAGGAGAAAAAGCTAGCAGATGATGCAGTGTGTACCACATGCCTTTCCAGATAAGAGAGAGAAGCCCTGACTGTGTTCGCCATGTGCCTTCTCACTTGAGAGAGAAACCCTGAACTTCATCAGCCTTCTTGAATGAAGGTATCTTTCCCTGGATGCCTTCGATTGGACATTTCTATAGACTTGTTTTAATTGGGACATTTTCTCGGCCTTAGAACTATAAACTTGCAACTTATTAAATTCCGCTTATTAAAAGCTGTTCCATTTCTGGTATATCTCATTCCAGCAGCTGGCAAACTAGAACAAGGATATATAGGGATGGAAGGACGATTAACCACAAGGGGGACAGAGGAGGGGAGCTGGAATTCATGTCATGCTTATAGAATATGGAGTAAGGGGCAGAGTGGAAGCTTAGGTAGGAGAGAGAAAGGAAAGTCTCCTAAGTGGGACTGATGGAAAGAGCAGGGAGGGATACAGGAAAGAATAACATTGTTAGAGAAGTCTTCATTTCAGTTAATATAAAATATCCCTTTGGTTTTCAATTAGTGCTTTTCACTTTAAATTCTAATTCATCTGATGTTAATATAACTACCATACTGAACAAACTGAGCTTAATAGAATATAGCTATAAAACAAATTTATTCTTTCCACCACTCTTTAGTAAACTTGTTCCATCAAACAGTTCACTGCCCCTGGATGAAATCTTGTACAAGTCCCATAGTCCCTTAGATCACTCTTAGATAATATATAAATTGACTGTTTTATTCTGACATTTAGTGATCCAGTAGTGTGATAATGAGAACTCCAAACTCCATTTTGCTTAGTTTCTCCTATCTGCAAGCTTGGGTCTGTTCCAGGTTGGAAGTATTCAATGGAGGTGAGGGCGGTGGCCAATTTCTTCCTTCTCTTTTGTCTACCTTCATCCTCCATTGAGTCTGGGTTAAGAGACTTGGTATTACCTACTGATACTATTGTGATCTGGATATTCCAAGCTGAGCCTTTCTCTTGAGGAGCAAGTTTGTGGGTTTTTCAGAGGTTGCCCAGGGGAAACTTACCATTGTTGGTCCCTTGATACTAGGGAGACCTCCTGCAGCTGGCTGCTTTCCGCTCTCCCTTGACTCCAGACTCCTATGGGTCATCATGCACGTGGGTGCTGTCATCACACTATAAAAGGCAGATCCCTTTTATAGACTCAGACGAGTTCTCTCCTATCCCCACCCCATGTGGATCATTTCTGGTCCACAGGAAACATGTATGTTGACCTGGCTGTCATGCTACCATTAACTAAAGCTTGCTCCCTTAGCAGCCTTGCCTCTCTCTTCTCTGCTGCTTCAGCTTTTAATTCAACCAGTGTGCTCCCCTAACTTCCGAGACAATTATCAAACTCTAAATGAAGCCCTTTTCACTTGGTGTGAGATGAAGGGGAATCACTGTCTCCCATTTCCCTGTGATGGTAGAAACTGTGTATAGCATCCTAGCAAAGCTCTCCAACATACCCCTTTTGATCTCCTATTCTTTTGGAGATTGAAGAAACAGTCTTTCAATTTTTTTAACATGTCCTGCTTTGAGGGTCTGACACCTTGCTTTAGATCATGAGGTACTTGGTACTCATTGCATTGCTTTTAGCATGTGGGCCCTCAACCAAATCTGAGACACAGAAGTCAGTTCAACATCCTCTTGCATCTATACCACTATTCCTGTCTTCTTTTCATCAACATCTAGTGTTATAGCTTTTGTAGTTGTTTCTTTTCCCCATCCACTTTTATTGCCCTTGGATGAATGAATTTTTTCCCACAAAACTCTTTGGAAATTGTTACTTACTACTTATTGCTTATTACTCTTAATGACTTCTCTTATTATTTTAGCACACATTTTTTGAAAATCTTTTCTAACAATGTCTAGCTTGAATCAGAATATATGTCCCCTAAATAATATAAGAACCACAATAAGATTTTACTGCCCTCTGCTCCCAACCAACTCACCCTTTAATCTTGGATTTAGTTATAGATTGTTATTAGTTTTTTTAAATGTATGCTTATATAGTCTTATTCTTTTCCTTCTTGGCTGGCTAATAATTCTCCACTGCCATATGAGATGCCACTTTGAATTCCCAGCCTCAGACTCTGGCACCCTCCTGTGGCCAAGGACTGGCAGGCAGTGTCAGCACTGAGCCCCAGGACCTTCGCTCTCAGCTGCTCTCCTCAAGGGCATCACCGTCCCTTGCTAAATAATCCACTGCAGGAGCAAGATTTGGGATTGAAAATCAGAACTCAGAACATTCTCTTACCACCAGCTCCAATATGGCCCCCCTCTCCTGCTACTACCCATTCTGGAAAAGTTTACACACAGTTCAGTGACACCCCAATTCTTCTCTTTTAGAAGTGCTTACATCTGGTTTTCAGGTAAGCACATGGTTGGTTGTCTATTGGTCTTGAACTAATGACTCCAATTATCAAGGTGGCACTGACAGTCCATGGTGTGAACTGGCAATTGAGTGCCACATAATATTATCATTGCATACTATTCAAATGCTTATGAGACGCAAGGCTCTGGATGACAGTGTATTTGATACCTTAGAATCTTGTGGAATTAAAAAGTATAATGATGCTGGCTGCTTTTTTAGTCTTGTAGTCATCATTTATTAAGTGTCTGTGATATGTCATCATTTTGCTAGAAACTCATATTCATAATCTGTGAGTAACCCCAGGTATGCTCTGCTTTAAGCAAACCTTACATATAAAAGTCTGAATTGACAGAACAGATTTAGTGAGATCTATAAAAAGATAAAGTATTAGAGTTCATAAAACAACCAACTTTATAATGTTTCCATTTACAAACATTAAAACTACACACATTTTGGGAGACTTTAGACCTAAATGTAAGATCCCCGTCCTAACCTTAAGTAGGGCATGAGATTTTGCAGGTTTGTCCAGAGCGATGCCACTATAAATCCCAGAGTGATTTGAACAGTGAATAAAAAAGTATTTGCAAAGTCCCCTTGGGGGAATGGCGAGCATGGTAGTTAGGTTCAGGTGTCAGCTTGGCCAGGTGAAGGTGCCTAGCTCTATTGCTGCGGACATGAGCCAATGGCATGTGAACCTCATCTGTTGCTGATTGCATCTGCAGTCAGCTAGGAGGCGTGCTGCTGCAATGAATGATGTTCGATTTAATTGGCTGGAAGTTTAAATGAGAGAGCTCAGTGTAGCACAGCCCAAGCAGCTCAGCTTACCTCCTCTCAGACTTACAGCTCAGCCCAGGCCCTTGCATATGCAGAAAGGAATCACCCCAGTGAAAGTTGTTGGAACCCAGAGACCTGGAAAGAAGGCCAGCAGAGATCGCCCTGTGCCTTCCTGTGCAAGAAAGAACCTCAGTTGAAAGTTAGCTGCCTTTCCTCTGAAGAACTATACATTTTTTTAAATTAATTTTTTAATTTTTTAAAACAATATAACAACAAACAAACACAAACATTCTTAACATATGATCATCCCGTTCTACACATATAATCAGTAATTCACAATATCATCACATAGTTGCATATTCATCATTACAATCATTTCTTAGAACATTTGATCAATTCAGAAAGAGAAATAAAAAGACAACAGAAAAAAATTCATACATACCATACCCCTTACCCCTCCTTTCACTGATCACTAGCATTTCAATCTACTAAATTTATTTTAACATTTGTTTCCCCTATTATTTATTTATTTATTTATTTGATTTATTTTTTTTTAACTTTTTTATTAATTAAAAAACTTAACAAAAGAACATTAATATATCATTCCATTCTACATATACAATCAGTAATTCTTAATACTATCACATAGTTGCATATTCATCATTTCTTAGAACATTTGCATCGATTTAGAAAAAGAAATAAAAAGACAACAGAAAAAGAAATAAAATGATAATAGAGAAAAAAAGATTATACATACCATACCCCTTACCCCTTGCTTTCATTTATCACTAGCATTTCAAACTAAATTTATTTTTTCATTTGTTCCCCCTATTATTTATTTTTATTCCATATGTTCTACTCTTTTGTTGATATAGTAGCTGAAAGGAGCATCAGACACA